>PITA01006715.1:0-97696 GCA_004023965.1 Spilogale gracilis
GGGAAAAGCATCTGATAGCTGACGATCTAGAGGCAATTTAATCAATGTAATATTCCACAAGAGGAACAACAAGTTGTATCTGGAAAGCTTAAGTCCAAGGATGATATGATTGTATCAGGAGGTTACTGCTTCAACTGTGTCCCCGCAAAAACGCATGTTGAAATCCTCACCTATAGCATCTCAGAATGTGACCTTATTTGGAAATAAGGTCTTTGCAGGTACAACCACATTAAAATGGGGCCAGGGTGGCCCCTAATGCAGTATGACTGATACCCAGATAAGGATATATTTGGGCACATATACAGGAACAGAGGGAAGACAACATGAGAGATAGAGAGAAGGCCATGTGACGACAGAAGACTGAAGTGAGGTATCCATAAGCCAAAGCATGTCAAAAACTAATGACAAATCACCAGAAACAACAAAGATGCAAAGAAGGGCTCCCCTTTAAATTTCAGAGGGAACACAGCCCCACCAACACGTTGATTCTGGACCTCTAGCCTCCAGAATTGTAGGACAATGAATTTCTATCATTCTAAGTCACCTAACTGAAGGCACTCTCTTACAGCAGCCCATGGAAAACTAATATAATTGACCCTTGAACAACATGGGTTTGGACTGTGCGCATTCATTTCTACATAGAGTCTTTTTTTTCCATAAATGTAGTCCAGTACTGTCAGTGTATTTTCTCTTCTTTATGGTTTTCTTAATAACATTTTTTCTCTAGATTGCTTTTTTGTAAGAATATAGTACCTAATACATGCCCCATATAAAATATATGTTCACTGATTGCTTATATCATCAGTAAGGTTCCAGTCTACAATTGGCTTTAGTAGTTAAGTTTTGAAGGAGTCAAAAGTTATACATGGGTTTTCAACTGCACAGGGGGTCAGTGTCCTCAACCCTTCTGTTGCTCAAGGAGCAAGTGTACAAAAACACCTTACACCTACCACCAAGAGTAATAACGACAGATCTTGCTACATTTCTCTCTTTTGTTTTGTTTTGGTCTCTATTCCTTAGGCATTTAGGTCTAAGACCAGAAGTCCAGTGTATGACCAGATTGTTGAATCTGTGATTAAAAGCCCAAATCTCATTTACCTATATTTTTCTCTCCTACACATTTTCACCACACCCCTAGGGATAGTATTTCCTAAGAATAAATATGAATTAATAATGACTGTATGGCAGTAACCAGACATACTCAGAAGAGGCAACAAACTACGTATTTTATGGGAGCTTTTGGTGATCCAGCCGGATTCCCTAGAGCCAGTATACTGTCCATAAAGAGGGAAGAATGGTTTGGAACACATTTATATAAAAGCTCTCCCCTGCAGCAAATTCAAACTTAATGTACAGCTGTCCTAATTTTTTTTCCTCAAAGCCTATGGAATTTTGGTAGCATTCTGCTAAATTGTAGTCATGATGGTCTTTTTCTTTCAAATAAAATGAGGCTGATTCATGGTAAAAATAAGGTTTCTGTACTTATTTCCTTGGTAGCCACAGAGGGGGCGGTAGGGCTTCGCTGGGCTACATAGGACTACAGGGAGAACCCCATGGGTTGTGCTAGTATTTATAGTAGGCAAGAGAAAAACCAGGGTCACACTGTAGCAAACAGTCCTTTCCAACATATGCCTCAGGTTCCTTCCTCAGATAGTCTCCAAAAATCCCCTTCCTTGATAACTGGTGGGACAACCCCATCCAATGGGTACATTGATAAGAACTTCTGTCTTCAAAAGCCTTTTTCCTTTGCCCTTGACAGATATAAGGCATCTCTACCATAAATATATTTATTTTTAAAATAGGAATTCAGTTTGGCTGAGGAAAAAATGAAACAAGATGAAACCAGAGAGGGAGACAAACCATAAGAAACTCTTAATCTCTGGAAACAAACTGAGGGTTGCTGAAGGAGAAGGGAATGGGAGGGATAGGGTGGCTGGGTTATGGACATTGCGGAGGGTATATACTATGGTGAGTGCTATGAATTATGTAAGACTGATGATTCACAGACCTGTACCCCTGAAAGAAAGAAAGAAAGAAAGAAAGAAAGAAAGAAAGAAAGAAAGAAAGAAAAAAATTAAAAATGAGAATTCATCTAGTCATGCCATTCTTTTGTAGAAGGCAACATTTTTCTTCTCTTCTTGAAGACTCCTACCCATAGAGGTTTTTTTCCTCTCCAATAGCTTGTATTGGCCATTCTTTGTTTAACACATATTGATCTAACGTCTATTAACAAACAAGCACTGTTCTACGGGTTTAGGATACATCAATGAACCAGAAAAAACTCTCTGCCCACAGGGATCTCACTTTCCAGGGGAGGTCAGGAACTCAAATATCCTCAAGTCTGTAAGTGTGAATGTGTGAGGGAGGTATAAGAAAAATGGTACCACTCTTTGTATCCTTTAGACACGTGATCATTTTGCTAGCACTTCACACATGAAGCAACTTTCTTTACTTACTCAAGAAGATGATTCTCCCCATTTTTATTAAAATGCCACTTGAGGACTATCTTCTGTTTTCCTGCTTTTGATAGAGACACATGCTCAAAAAATATGCCACTTTCCTCTCAACTTGAAGGAAAACAGGTGCAAGTGTGATAAACTCTGGCAGATGACATTTCCTCACAACACTGGGGAGAAATGGGGAATCCAGAAAGCACATGCTCCATCTAAAAATGGGCTTAGCTGTTCCTTAGCTGGACAAAGAGAGCTAATCTAGTGTTGTCAGGCTCTTTAATTTTTCAAGAGGACTGAAAGTTCAGATTTTTATGAGAAATCTCTGTATCTTTCAGTTTTGGCAAAAAAATTTTTTTTTAATTTAAAATGTAGTACAGGGCAAATAAGATGTCTTTATCGAGCTAGCAAGGGGTTGACCAAGGGCCACCCTTTTGCGACCTGAATCCTACCAGTAGATGTACAAATGTCTCAAGAAGAGAATGTGACTATTTGACCTTGATGTAGGGTTACCATTTTAGCAAATAAAATACAGAATGCCCAGGTAATTTGATTTCAGATAAAAAATAAATATTTTTTGTGTATGTATGTCCCATGTAACAGTAGGGATCTGCTTGTGTTTTTTTAAAAACATTGTTATTTACCTGAAATTTGAATTTAGTTGTTTTACACATGTGTCCTTATTTTATCTGGCAACCCTCCCTTGAAGCCCTCTCCATTACATTTCTAAGCATCTGGGTCATGAGAAACATC
The DNA here is from genome assembly GCA_004023965.1 of Spilogale gracilis. Classification (NCBI taxonomy): domain Eukaryota; kingdom Metazoa; phylum Chordata; class Mammalia; order Carnivora; family Mephitidae; genus Spilogale; species Spilogale gracilis. Next base: position 3,204 of record PITA01006715.1, read on the forward strand.
CCCTTATGCTATGAGTCTCTATTCTTTGACATTGGATGTCCCCAAGTGAACAAAAGTATTGTAAATACTCCCTGTAGTCTATTAACTCACATCACTTTACTCAACTTATTTAGTATTCCTTAAGCACCTAGCATGTGCTAGGCTCACTGCCAGGTGGATGATCCAAAGATGAATAACACCAGGTTCCCTGGTCTCCAGAAACTCATAACTTCGATGAGAAGGCAGATGTGTCAACAGATAAGTGCCACACAACTCAACAAGGCCCACACCCACAGAGGTGCACAATGGCTAGGGGAACATCAGGAAGGAGTGGTCAGTACTGCTGGGTCGGGCACTGTGCCATGGGCTGAGTCATCATGAGTGAGGAGGAGCTGGCCTGAAGGGTAAGTTCCCCCCCAAACACTGCAGCTAACAAAGGTGAAAAATTTTGGTCATTAGGAAAGATGTTGGAAATAAAACAGAAACATTATCTCATCCTCCTCCAAAAGTATCATTTGCTTGGCCCCAGATCAGTGCACATTGGGCTAAGTGCCACATCAAAAAGGAGAAAGAACAAAGAAGGAACAGGAGTCAAACAAGATCTAAAGGATTTAAGAGGAAGAGGAGGAAACAACTGCATCAGAGTGTGGGGTGTGGGTAAAATGAAGACTTCAAGAGGAGCAGCAAGAGTGAGGTCTGTAAGAGCAGGAAGTGGAGACAGATACACACTCATTCCTCAAATTTGGAAACTCCTTCCTTCAAAAATGTAAAAGGGACAAGATTAAAACACTGAAATGAAGAACTACTACAAAAAGCAAGTTCATAAAATGCACTACTGTAGGAAGTTGGTGAGAAAGGCACAGGATAACATATAAACAGCATCAACTACAGATTAAGACTATGCTTCCCAAAGTTGTTTGTCAAAACATCTCCCACAGTCAAAGAGAATACAGGATCCCACCAGGAATCTGGGGGACTAGCCTTAAGCAGTCTGAGAGGAGGGCTAAGATCTTCAAATCTCTTAACTCTTACTTTGAACTTCCATGGATGCTTTGTAGTCTGCTACCATATATCTGTGCTTACAAGATAAATTTTTTCACAAATATTCAGGTGAAATGGACTCTCTAGAAAGATACTCTATACCCATCATACTTCCTCCTTTTCACCACTTCCCCCCAGGGGTGCACTATTGAGCCAAATTTGAAGAAGAGGGAGAAGGGACACCAAAAATGTCTGGTGCATATGTCTGACTCCTCCGACTTACTCTTCTGACTAGGACTCCAATGTCAGAGGTCATGTGTACATGTGAATAGCCAAGACCTTCTATATTTCCCAAGTCAGTATCCTACTCTCTGATAGAAGTGTTAGCAACTTAAAGGTCCACTTGAAAACACAAAGTACAGATCATGCTCACCCTCATTCTCCCAGTGTTCCCCACGCTTCAGGACAGAATGCTTTCATCCCACTGGGAGTGCAGAAACTGGCTCATGATGGGACTGATGTCTACACTCTGTCAAAGAGGTGACACCATGATCATATACCCCCTGCCTTTTCTTCAGGATTCTCTTCTCCCCCTTATTTTTCAAGTTCCAGCCACACTGGCTTTCATTTGGCTTCTTAAACATGTTGTGGGCTCTCCAGACTCAGGGCTTTTGTGCATGCTGTCCCCTCTAACTAAAATGCTCTCCTTCCACTCTGCATTTCTCCCTCTTGTCATTCATGTACTAAACTGCTATTCACATGTCAGGTATCAGGAGAAATAACACTTCCCAGAGGAAGCCCTCTTTGGTTACCTCTTGCCTATGTACCTCTTGCCCCCATGACCCTCTAGTCTCGTATTTCATAACATTCATCAAAATATGAAATTACAGGGGTGCCTGGGCTGCTCAGTCAGTGAGTATCTGACTCTTAGTTTTGGCTCAGGTCATGATCTCAGGGTCAAGAGACTGAACCCTGTGTCAGGCTCCATGCTCAGTGCAGAGTCTGCTTATCCCTTTCTGTGCCCCTCTGTCCTTCCCAACTCAAATAAATAAAATATTTTTAAATACTAAAAAATAAATGTTACATATTCATGTGATTGTATGACTGATGTCTGTCTTGCTTAGATGGTAGTGGGGATTGCTACCTTAATAATTCCAAGTGTTTAACACTATGTCAAGTACAGGATACATGCGCACATAAATATTCACTGAATGAATCCATAACTATTCCTTTCCAAGTCTTTTAAAGTTCTACTCTTTCCACCCAAAAGCCCCACACCTCCCTTCCCAAATTTGTCTAAAGTCTACCCTTGTTTCCATATTAATTCAAACTTTCTCTTCCATGATGCCATCTGTGGCCATGCTTGGCAAGATTACAACAGGAGAGAGGCATAATTACAACAGGAAAACTGAAAAACTACTTTTAAAAGCAAATTCATACAACTCATTACTATAAGATTCTGGGGAGAAAGTACAGATACCCTATAAACCATATCTCTTTTCTCATATTTAAAACCCAGTGTCTAACCAGATCCTAATAAAAGGGTTCTCTTTTAAGTTCTAGAATCATCTTTATTTAATTCCATCCAACAGTGAGCTATTCACACATTTGCTTATGCATCAAAACTTCTGTCATCTCTTCAAATTGATCATTGATTAGACGTTCCTGAATGACAGGAATCCCTTCTCAAATGTAGATCTGAACCCCTTTCAAAGAAACTTCCCCTGGGCTGCTTGACAACACAGAATCAGAGAACAGTAAACTTTTGTAGCTGAGACTGAACCATTTGGACAATTGTTTTTACACATGGGAAGCGACATCTCAGAGAACCTCAGTGTCCTGCCTGTGGTCCCACACCTCCTCGGCTATGAAGCTGGGATTCAAACCCAGGGTCCTGATTCCTGTCTCAATGTTCTTTTTACTGCCTGTGCTATCTTTTTTTTAATTAACTGCATGACTTTAAAACAAAAACAAATTAATATGACCTCACAGGAACCATGGCTCACTTGGCTATGCCATACATGAATGACACGATACCTTGAATCTACCTAGCATTTTTATTTACAAGTCATTCTCACAATTCACTTTATCCTCTTTTATACTGAAGAGCATTTTCTAAGCCAACAGTCATATAAAACAATCTTATAAACAATTTACATAGTATTTACCCAAATCCATTCTTTTGTCTCCACAAGTCTATTCTCCTGACCATTTTCCTTCACAAAGTCTATTCAGTTTTATACATTATGATCCAGAAATATCTCATATTAAGCAGTGCCCTTTGAACACAAATGTTGGTCTTCCTCTGTGAGCTGGCTTTTTTGTTCTGATTCACATTCCTCCACCCTTACCTGTGTTTTCTCTCTCCTTAATGATTTTGGTTTCACACCACATCTTATTATTAAATCCACTTGATCATCTACTTTCCTGGCCTTTTCACTGCATCCAACTTGTACTTAACTCCTTTCCAATTTCAGATTTGTCCTTCCTTCCTAAAAGCCTCAATCCAAAAGAGGTGTAAAGAACTTAAATCTCTTAGTTTTAGATCATTTATTTAATTTAAATTACCTTCTCTAAGTATCAAAACAATAATACTGCCTTCAGTTTGGAAGAAATGAAGACTTCACTTTCCTTAACATATGAAACACCAGTTAAAACATATCTTCAGGTGGGCATTTCAACACGCACATGATGTTAGTATTAATATATAGCCATAAATTTTTAAAGTTCATTCAAACTCAGGATAAGAAAGAAAAAACAGTGTATGCTTCAATGGTTATTCTTTTAGAAGAATAAGGGGGGGAAGAAACTAACATTTATAGAGGATTTGCCCCAACAGGCATTTTTTTATATGCTTTCTACTTTATATGTCACAGAATAAACAATTTGATGCTTATTTCTGTCCACTCATGTGAGAGGAGAACATGAAGGCCTCATGGATTTTAAAAATCTGAACAAGAGCTCACAACAAATTCTAGAACATTTGATTCCAAAACCACCACTTATTCTTTTTTTTCCAAGATTTTATTCATTTATTTACAAAAACAGGGCAGGGGAGGGACAGGGAGGAGAAGGAGAGAGCTCTCAAGCAGACTCCCTGCTGAGGGCAGAGCCTGGTATGGATTTCAAACTTAGGACTCTGAGATCATGACCTGAGCCAAAACCAAGAGCTGAACACTTAACCAACAGCTACTCAGGGGCCCTAAACCACTATTCACTTTAAAATACCTAGCTGTCATTCATTCAGAAATGAATGTTTGCAAGGAAATATCCTGAAGTGTGATGCAGCTCAACTTATGTCCTGGAAGAAGTTGTAGAAACTTGAGATTGTTGGCACAGAAAAATGACCAATGAGCAAAGAGGTTTAGATTTTGTAACTGTTTTCAAATGTGGGAAAACATTCTTCCATGGAAGGACAATGGAACTTTCTTCCATGCTGTTTCAGAGAGAAAAAGTAGGACCAAAAGGTCAAATCTAAATGGAAGTAAATATTGGCCTGATGTAAGAAATAGTAGTCTAATAGAAAGAACCCTCTAAGGGTGGAAAAGCTGCCTCACAGGACAGCAAGTTCTCCAGGGCCTTATTGGATGTGTTTGAGTAGAAGATGGGTGAGCACTTTGATTAAGGTGATATTATCTGGAAATTAAAGTGCCAGATGGTGTTTAAACCATGACTCCGTAGGTCCCTTAAGATATAGGATTTTTTATTCTTCATCCAAGAATCGTAATCCTAGGAATAGAAACCAAGAGAATATTACTACTCATGATCCCTAAACAGTTGTAAAAGTTGGAAGATAAACTTTCTTTTGAAGGCACTCGAATGTGATGAGAAATGCCCAGGACTCTATGTGGCAGGCTTTGGTCAATTCATTCAGTCTCCCTGTATCTACCGCCTTCATAAAGCAATTTTTAGCCTTCCCCCCAAGAGCTAGAATTTATTTCTTCACCCTCTACATCAAGGCTGTGCTTGTCCCTTATCTTGGAATCAGAACGCTGTGGAAGTGACAGTGTCCCAGTTTTGAGTGTGGTCTCTAAGAAGCGATGAATATTTCCAATCTTTCAAAGTGCTGTCAGCCCCCCCCCCAAGTGACACTGGCCTGATGGGGGTAGAAAGATCACACAGAAGAGAATCTAGGTATCCAGGTGGAGGCCATCTCAAATCACCACACAGATCATCTAAATATGAGAGAGGAAGATGACAGTACAGTTGCCTACTCAACCACAGATCACTACAGGTACTCGAATGAATCTAGTTGAGACAGTAAAAACCACCCACTAACTCACAGAGTTGTGATCAATAATTCATGTTTACTGTTTTTAAGCCTATAAATTAGGGAGAGTTGGTTATACAGCATTATCTAGCTGATACACAGAGCAAGATTCAAGTATTAGCTCTGGGCTGTAATAACATCACTGGGCTGTTTGGAGGAAGACTTTAAATTCCCCAAGCTCAGCCGTCTTATATAAGTATGAGGAAGAGGGTTCTCCAGAGGGTGGTTCTCAAATTTCAAAGTTATCCAGAGAATACTTTGTTTAAAAAATGCATTATGCCCGCACCCCTCCAGAAATTCTAGAATCAAGCAGTCAAGAGTGGATCCCAGAAATCTGCATTTTACCAAGTAATGGATGACTCTAATGAACATGTTAAGGAGTACATTGCAAAACTCTGCTCTAAATAATTCCGAGTAAAGCTCAGACATTTATAACTAAGCTCATTTCCATCTTCAGCCAAGCTCTACCCCATCATAGGTAGACAATATCCAGCTGAAAATTCAGAGCTCTTTAGAGATGGAAATATCATAAGCTTGCTCTAGGGGCCTATTAGAGAAGAGTGACTTGACCTTAAGTCAGATATCTCTTGACTCCGAGGAACCTACTCTTAGCTCCATTAGAAAAGCTGTGGCCTTGAGAAAGGAAACAGCAGAGTATTTCTACTCAAATACCATTCTGCCCAACTGCCAATGCTGGAATACAATTAAATAGAAAAAAGCATATCTTCAGCTAAAATGCATAGTAACAGCTGGACTGTGTTCCCGGAAAGTACAATCCATTTATTATACACATAATTAGACTTCCCTCTAGATACAAAAGTGATATAGTCTATGCACTAAGCAAAAAAGATTTACCACAGCCTGGCCCACCCTCACCCAAAGCTCTCAAAGAGTGCTGATCCCTAGGTTCTAAAACAGGGTGAGGAGGGGGATAGGGTAGGAGCAGGAATACAGCAACTTCTTTGAGGATCTTCTGTTCATGACTTTAGTGACCCAAATCAGTGGTTCATACCTCAGCAACAGAGTCACCCAGGAGTTTTAAATAATACTGATGATTACGCCCCACCTCACACAAATGAAATCAGAATCTCTGGAATCTATTTAAAGGGTCTCTGGGTCTATTTAAAGCTCCCCAGGTGATTCTAATGTGCAGACAAGATTAAGTACTATTGGCCTAAAGCAGAGGTTGGCAAACTATGATCTACTTGTTTCTGTAAAGAAAAGCTGATTGGAACACTCATTTAAATAAAAGAGTTGAGTTGTTGCAACAGAGATCATATGGCCAGCAAAACCTAAAATATTTACTATTCAGTCCTTTACAGAAAAGTTCTCAACCTGGCTCTTAGGTACTGATATTTAATACTGGTTAAGAGGTCCTGACAGGAGTTTTATCTTGAGCACCTCCTGGCTTGGTTTCACATCCCTTTGACCTATTTTTCTAACATCAGGAGTTTGAAGTCTATAATAATTTTAATAGGCACTTACTATGTATCAGGCTCTAGGTTCAGTGCTTTGCAGCACGCTACCTAATCCCTACAACTACCCAGTAGAAACACTCTGGTTATCTTCATTTAAAAAAATAGAAAACAAATATTTCGACAAAACTAAATCACTTGCCTGAAAACAGAGCAAGTGTGGAGGTTATATTCAGACCAAGCTGTCTTGATTCTCTGGCACATGTTCTCAGTAACTATACAAGTCAAGATTCACAACATGGAGACAGAGCTTCTACGCCACACTGTAGCAGGAACTTAGGCAGGCCACTTCAAGGAGTGTAAGAAGGGGGTTTTAAAATGCCTACCTTATAGGGCTATGGTAAGAGCAGAGATTAGCATGAGATAATAAATAATAAAATGAGAATGTCTGAAAAATGTAAATAAGGGAAGAGCAAGATGGCAGAGGAATAGGACACCTAGGTATCATTGGGTCTCAGGAGTTCAGCTGGATGGTTATCAAGAGTCTGAACACCTACAGATTCAACAGGAGATTGAAGAGAAGAGGGGAAATTGTAGGAAAAGAAAAGTGACCACTTTCTGGAAAGCAAGACATGCAGAGAAGTGAATCAAAGGCAATATTTAGGAAGACTGACCACGGGGGGGAGGGGGCAGCTCCTGGCCAGCAGTAAAGCAGTGGAGCACAAAATTGGAAGCTTTAGAAGTCCCCTCCACTGAGGAATGTCACCCCAGAGGATAAGCAGGGGATGGAGCCCTCACTGGGACAATGTGGTCTTAGGACCTGTGGGGTCACAGAGGGACCCGGGATGCCTGAACGAGGCAGAGCTCCCCTATATTGGAGTGGGGAAGCGGGCTGAAGACACAGAGCAGAGGAGGGGGCTCTCAGCTCGGGCTTACCTTATACCATAATCTGAGGTGCAACAGGGCCACAGCTCTTTGAGCAGGGACGCCACAGGTGGCAGATCCGGGGAGAACCCCTCCTTCACCAGGAGTGGCATGGAGCGCGCTGCAGGAATTCACTGGCTTTGGAGACTCCAAATGAGTATGGAGCACCAGAGACAAAAACACTGGGTCACAGGCTGGGTCATTACTGAGTGCGGGCAGGAGAGCAGGGAGACAGCATGATTGCTTTCCTCTAGGGGAGCATTGAGGGGTAGGACCTAAGCTCTTGGCTCCTCTGGACCAGAACCTGGGAGGCCGCCATCCTCATTCCTGTCCTCCAAAGATGTACGGGAAGCGTTCAGGGAACAAAAGCTCCTGAGTGCGAACCTGCGCAGACTGCTTAGCTGGGCCCCTGGCAAGGGCGGGGCACTTCCGCCTTTAGCAAAGACATTTGATAATCACTGCAACAGGATCCTCTTCCAGAAGATTACCAAGAGCATTCAGCCAAGACGAAGTTCACCAATCAGTGAGAACTAGGGAACTTCAGAACTACTGGAGTGTACAAGATAGAATTCATGGCTTTTTCCCCATGATTCTTTAGACTTTCAAAGTTAAAATTCTTTAATTTTATTTTTTTCTTACTCTATTTTCTAATTTTTTCTGTTTCCTACTTTAACTTTAACTTCTTTCCTACTTTAACTTTAAAAAAAAACCTTCAATTTTCATAGTTTTAGTGATATTCTATCCCTTCATTGTATTTAAGCTTGTTTTTTTGTATACATACAGATTTTTCTTTCTTTAAAACTTTGGAATGCAATTTCTTCTAATAGATAAAAATATACCCTAAATCTAGTGTATGGCTTTGTTCTAGTCTCTAGTCTCATCCCATTCCTTCCCTTCCCCCCCTTTTTCTTATTTCAACTGACTTCTTATCTTATCAATTCTTTTTAGAATCTTTAATTTTCATCTTTACAGTCATATTCCACTCCTTCATTGTATATACCCTTATTTTTGTACATATATAAGTTTTTACTTCTTTAAAATTTTACAGGGCAGTTTCTTCTAAAACACCAAAATATACTCAAAATCAAGTGTGTGGGTCTGTTCTATTCACTAGTCTTATCGTATATATATATATAGAGAGAGAAATAGATATTGATAGATAGAGATATTGATTTTTTCTCCCTTTCTTTTCCCCTTGGTTTTGGGTCTCTTCTGATTTGGCTAGTGTATATTTTTCTGGGGTCATTACTACCTTTTAGTATTTTCTTCTATCACTCATTTATTCTTATCTGGATAAAATGACAAGGTGGAAAAACTCACCTCAAAAAAAAAAAAAAAGAACAAGAGGCAGTACTGACAACTAGGGATCTAATCAATAGGGACATCAGTAATATGTCAGAACTAGACTTCAGAATGAGGATTATGAAGGTGATAGCTGAGTTCAAAAAAAGCATAGAAGTATAGTAGAGAATCCCTTTCTGGAGAAATGAAGTCCATTTCTGGAGAAATAAAAAAACTAAAATCTAACCAATTTGAAGTCAAAAAAGCTATTAATAAAGTACAATAAAAATGGAGGCTCTTACTGCTATGATAAATGAGGTAGAAGAGAGAATTACTGACATAGAAGACCAAATGATAGAAAATAAAGAAACTGAGAAAGAGAGACAAACAACTACTGGACCACGAGGGAAGAATCAGAAAGATAAGTGATACCATAAGATGAAATAATATTAGAATAATTGGGATCCCAGAAGAAGAAAAAAGAGAGAGGGGCCAGAAGGTACATTGGAGCAAATTATAGCAGAGAATTTCCCTAATTTGGTGAAGAGAATAAGCATCAAAATACAGGAGGCACAGAGAACCCTGCTCAAAATAATAAAAATAGATCCACACCCTGTCATCTAATAATAAAACTTACAAGTCTCACTGACAAGAGAAAATCCTAAAAGCAGCTCTCGACAAGAGGTCTGTAACATAAAAGGGTAGAGATATTAGATTGGCAGAAGACCTATCCACAGAGACCTGGCAGACCAGAAAGGACTGGCATGATATATTCAGAGCACTAAACAAGAAAAATATGCAGCCAAGAATACCATATCCAGCTAGGCTGTCATTGAAAATAGAAGAGATAAAAATATTCCAGAACAAACAAAAACTAAAACAATTTGCAAACACCAAACCAATCCTACAGGAAATATTGAAAGGGGTCCTCTAAGCAAGGAGAGAACCTAAAAGTAACAGATCAGAGAGGAACAGAGACAATATACAGTAAGAATCACCTTACAGGCAATACAATGGCACTAAATTCATATCTTTCAATAGTTACCCTGAATGTAAATGGGCTAAATGCCCCAATCAAAAGACACAGGGTATCAGAACGAATAAAAAACAAAAACAAACAAACAAACAAAAAAACAAGACTCATTGATATGCTAACTCCAAGAAACTCAATTTAGACCCAAAGACACCTCCAGATTTAAAGTGAGGGGGTGCTCAAACTTACCATGCTAATAGACATCAAAAGAAAGCTGGGGTGCCAATACTTATATCAGACAAATTAGATTTTAAGCCAAACACTATAGTAAGAGATGAGGAAGGACACTATATTATACTTAAAGGGTCTGTACAACAAGAAGATCTAACAATTATAAATATCTATATGCTTAACATGGGAGAAGCCAATTATATAAACCAATTATTAACTAAATCAAAGAAACACATTGACAATAATACAATAATAGTAGGGAACTTTAATACCCTACTCATTGAAAAGGACAGATCATTTAAACAAAAGATCAGCAAGGATATAAAGGCTTTAAATGACACCCTGGACCAGATGGACATCACAGATATATACAGAACATTCCATCCTAAAACAACAGAATACACACTCTTCTCTACTGCACATGGTATATTCTCCAGAATAGACAACATCCCAGGTCACAAATCTGGTCTCAACTGGTACCAAAAGATTGGGATCATTCCTTGCATGTTTTCAGACCACAATACTTTGAAACTAGAACTTAACCACAAGAGCAAAGTTGGAAAGAACTAAATACATGGAGGCTAAAGAGTATCCTACTAAAGAATGGGTCAACCAGGAAATTAAAGAAGAATTTCAAAAATGCATGGAAACAAATGAAAATGAAAACACAACTGTTCAACATCTTTGGGACACAACAAAGCTGATCCTGAGAGGGAAGTATATAGCAATACTAGCCTTTCTCAAGAAATCAGAAAGGTCTCAAGTACACAACTTAACCCTACATCTAAAGGAGCTGGAGAAAGAATAGCAAAGAAATTCTAAACCCAGCAGGAGAAGAGTAATAGTAAAGAGCAGGGCAGAAATCAATGAAATAGAGACCAAAAGATCAGAACAAACCAAAGAAACTAGGAGCTGATTCTTTGAAAGATTAACAAGATTGAGAAACCCCTGGCCAGACTTATCAAAAAGAAAAGAGAATGGACCCAAATTAATAAAATCATGATTGAAAGAGATCACAACCAACACCAACGAAATAAAAACAATTATAAAAGCATATTATGAGGGGCTCCTGGGTGGCTCAGTTGGTTAAGCGACTGCCTTCAGCTCAGGTCATGATCCCGGAGACCCGGGATCAGTCCGACATCGGGCTCCCTGCTCGACGGGAGGCCTGCTTCTCCCTCTCTCACTCTCCCTGCTTGTGTTCCCTCTCTGGATGTGTTTCTCTCTGTCAAATAAATAAAAGCTTTTTTTTTAAAAAAAAAAGCATATTATGAGAAAGTATACACCAGCAAATTTGACAATCTGGAAGAAATGGATGCATTCCTAGAGACATATAGACTATCAAAACCAAACCAGGAATAAATAGACAACCTGAACAGACCCATAAGCAGTAAGGAGATGGAAGAAGTCATCAAAAATCCCCCAGCAAGAGCCCAGAGCCAGACAGTTTCTAAGGGAACTCTACCAAACATTTAAAGAAGAACTAATACCTGTTCTCCTGAAACTGTTCCAAAAACTATAAATGGAAGGAAAACTTCCAAACTCATTTTATGAGGCCAGTCTCACCTTGATCCTAAAACCAGACTAAGACCCCATCAAAAAGAATAACAGACCAATATCCTTGATAAATATGGATGCAAAAATTCTCACCAAAATACTAGTCAGTAGGATCCAACAGTATATTAAAAGGATTGTTCACCATGACCAAGTGGGATTTATTCCTGGGCTACAGGTTGGTTCAACATTCACAAATCAATCAATGTGATACACTACATTAATAAAAGAAAGAATAAGAACCATATGATCCTCTCAATAAATGCTGAAAAAGCATTTAACAAAGTACAGCATCCTTTCCTGATCAAAACTCTTCAGAGTGTACGGATAGAGGGTACATAGCTCCATATCGTAAAAGCCATCTATGAAAAACTCACAGCAAATATCATTCTCAATGGGTAAAAAAGGAGAGCTCTCCCCTTATGGTCAGGAACTGTTCACTATTGCCACTGCTATTCAACTTAGTACTAGAAATCCTAGCCTCAGCAATCAGACAACAAAAAGAAATAAAAGGCATCTAAATCGAAGAAGAAGAAGTCAAACTCTCATTCTGTGTGATACAATACTTCATGTGGAAAACTCAAAAGACTCCACTCCAAAATTGTTAGAACTCATACAGGAATTCAATAAAGTGTCAGGATATAAAATCAATGCACAGAAATCAGTTGCATTTCTATACACCAACAGCAAGACAGAAAAAAGAGAAATTAAGGAGTTGATCCCATTTATAATTGCACCCAAAATCATAAAATACCTAGGAATAAACCTAACCAAAGGGCAAAGAATCTGTACTCAGAAAACTATAACGTACTCATGAAGGAAATTGAGGAAGACACAAAGAAATGAAAAACATTCCATGCTCATGGATTGGAAGAATAAATATTGTGAAATGTCTATGCTACCTAGAGCAATCTACACATGTAATGCAATCCCTATCAAAATACCATCAATATTTTTCAAAGAAATGAAACAAAGAATTGTAAAAGTTTATGGAACTGGAAAAGACCACAAATAGCCAGAGAAATGTTGGAAAAGAAAATCAAAGTTAGTGGCATCACAATTCCAGACTTCAAGTTCTATTACAAAGCTGTAATCATCAAGACAGTATGGTACTGGCACAAAAATAGGCGCACTGATCAATGGACAGAACTGAAGCCCAGAAATGGACCCTCAACTCTATGGTCAACTCACCTTTGACCAAGCAGGAAAGACAGTCCAGGGGAAAAAATATAGTCTTCAAGAAATGGTGTTGGGCAAATTGGACAACCACATGCAGAAGAATGAAACTGGACCATTTCCTTACACTGCACACAAAAATAGACTCAAAGTGGATGAAAGACCTCAAAGTGAGACAAGAGTTCATCAAAATCCTTGAGGTGATCACAAGCAGTAACCTTTTCAACCTCAGCTGCAGCAATTTCTTCCTAGAAACATCACCAAAGACAAGGGAAGCAAGGAAAAAAAAATGAACTATTGGGACTTCATCAAGATCAAAAGCTTTGCAGAGCCAAAGAAACTGTCAACAAAACCAAAAGACAACCAACAGAATGGGAGAAGATATTTGCAAATGACATATCGGATAAAGGTCTAGTATCCAAAATCTATAATGAACGCATCAAACAACATCAAAGAACAAATAGTTTAATCAAGAAATGGGCAGAAGACATGAACAGAAATTTCTGCAAAGGAGACATCCAAATGGTCAATCTGTTGGCCATGAAAAGGTGTTCAACATCACTCAGCATCAGGGAAATACAAATGAAAACCATAGTGAGATACCACCTCACACCAGTCAAAATGGCTAAAATCAACAAGTCAGGAAATGACAGATGTTGGTGAGAATGTGAGGAAAGGGGAACCCTCCTACACTGTTGGTGGAAATGCAAGCTGGTCAGCCACTCTGGAAAACAGTATGAAGATTCCTCAAAAAGGTGAAAATAGAGCTTCCCTACAATTCAGAAATCGCACTACTGGGTATTAACACTAAAAATACAAATGTAGTGATCCACAGGTGCACATGCACCTGAATGTTTACAGTAGCAACGTCCACAACTATTGAAAGAACCCAGATGTCCATCCACAGATGAATGGATAAAGAAGAAGTGGTATAAATATATACAATGGAATACTATGCAACCATCAAAGAGAATGAAATCTTGGCATTTGCAATGACATGGATAGAACTGGAGGGTATTATGTGGAGTGAAATAAGTCAATCAGAGAAAGACAATTATTACATGATCTCTCTGAATGAGGAAGTTGAGGAGGAGGGTGGGGGTTGTTGGGGGTAGGGAGGGAAAAAGAATGAAACAAGAAGGGACCTGGGAGGGAGACAAACTATAAGAGATTTTAATCTCAGAAAACAAACTGAGGGTTGCTAGGAGGTGGAGGGGTAGAATAGGGTGGTAGGGTTATGGAAAAAACAAAAATTAAAAAAAAGAGAGAGAGAGCTGACGTCTGGCACAATGAAACTATTCTTTTGTTGGATCTTTTTTTAGACATTCCTGACTCTATTTTGTACATATTTTTGTATCCACATAATGAACTCAGTAATTTAGTGAGCACCTTCAATAAACCACGTGTGGTTCTAGGCAGTAAACATACAGTGGAGAACAAGATGCTAGAAAACACAGTTTGCCAGTCCCCGACTCCATGGAGTTTACACAGAAGTGGGGGGAAAATATTTGTAAACAAATGTGCATATATAATATAGATGCTAATACTATATATTATTAATTTATAAGTTAAAAATATATATTTCTCATCCATATTGGTTATGTTCTAAATTTAATTCAAATAAAATAGTAAAATAGTAAAAATACTTAACTCATAGAATTGTTTTGGGGATTAAATTAGAGAATATAAGTGCTTAGTAAAATATCTAGCGCATAGCAAATTCTCAATAAAAACGAACTTTGATAGCTGTAAGAAGAAAGAGTCACCAAAAGCACTGGGTAGCAAATACTAAACCATTGCTCCTAGGGGAATCTCTGGTCACATTTTCATCAGTCAATATGTAACCTGGTTTTAGGTGTGTCTCTAATTAAACTCACATTATTAAATGCATATTGTTAATCCACTAACATTGAACTCATGGCCATGCCATCACAGAAAGACACATCATTGCCACCTTCTGGTTAGAAACACCAGCCAGACCCTTAGCACTACACTTACAGGCCACTTAAAGAGGGGAACTACCAGAGGAGGGTACTAAAATAACCCAAACCATGGCACAAAAAAAGACTATAGAAAGGACAACTGCTTGCACTGTAAGAACTAGAAGGGCATGGAGTGTCTCCCCAACCTCAGCTGAGAACATGTACACGGGGCAACTCACCTTTTCTGCCACTCTGCTCATGTCCACAGGTGACTAAAAATAACGTGAGTGTTGATTTAGGGATTCCAGTACATTTTGGTGAGTAAGTAAATTCACAAATATGCACATTGTGAGGGTTTGCTGTATAATGTCATGCAGAGATAAAGCTAAGGAGAAAAGTAAAGCATGACAGGTGGTGCCATTTTTGTTAGGGTGGGCTGAGAAGACCTCTCTGAAGGGCAAACATTGGAGCAGAAAGCTGAATGAAATGCCGGGGCAGGTGGAGAACATCAGACAGAGAGTGACCTAAAACAGAAGAAGAGCAAAGCCTGAAGACCGGGAAGTGGAGGCACAGGGTGGGGGGAGGTGTATCTGAGGAGTAGCCAGGCCAGTGTACCTGGAGCATGTCCATGACATGAGAGAGAAAATCAGGGACAGCACCATGTTCCAAAGCATGTCTGCCTAAGATAGGACCCGAGACATCCTTCTGTGCAGGATGGAAACGACCAAAGATGTTTGAGGGGAAGGCGGTCGTGATCTAGGTTTTTCAGGCTCACTGGCTGCTCAGTGGAAAGCAGAAGTGGGGAGGCAACAGGAAAGCCAGGAGACTGCAGGGATGGCTACAGTGCTCCAGGGAGGAGAGGTGGCTCGGAAGAGCATTAGCACAGGAGCTGGGGAGCTGGAGAAGACACCAGGCAGATCGGGTCATGGCTTGACTCTGAAGCCTGAGAGTCAAAGAGGAGTTGCAGGTAACTGAGATTTGGGACTCAGGCCACTGCGCTGTGGAGGAAGATGAGGCAACTGATCATATTCAGGGTATGTTCTGGAGGTCAATCTGCTGCCATATTAGAGGTGGGCTTGTGAGAAAGAGACAACTCCAAGAAATGGAGCACACACGAAGCTGTCATTGACTGCAACTCAAATCTGGGAAGGGAATGCATGCAACTCCTCATGTCAGGAGATGCACGCATTAACGTATTCCTCAATTGAATGTGTATGTGAGACAAAGAGAGGAAATTATAAGGAAGTAATAGGTACTCACCAAATATTGATAAACTACTTATCGTACATGTTCTGCTAAGTGCGCAGGATTAGACAGAAACAAAATACAGCCTCCCCAGAGGAGTCAGAAGTTTAATGGGGGAAACAGACAAGTCAACAGGCGATTATTAAAACAAAAACAAAAATAAAAACTCAATACAGGTTTTGAAGCCAGAGAATGTCAGGCAATACCCAATGCTACACAGAAAGAACACTGGACAGAGATTCCCAAATCCTAATGGGCAGAAATTCCAATTTCTCCAAAGGAAGACCTGAGGCAGGGTGATTCTGTTGGTCACAGAACACACCCTTGGAAGTTTTCAGCCCCAGTGGCTGAGCCAACGGCTAAGTTTAGGAGAAGCCCAGAAGGGCAGGCCATGAGCCACGACATCAGTAAATGCCACAGAAATGCCTCCTCACTCAGACGACAGCCAACAGCCATGAGGACCAGCATCTACACAGTCCTTCCTTCAACCTTCTGGTTTTATCTCCACATGTTGATTTTAACATGTAACCAAGAGTAATTCTTGAGGAGAGCCGCCAACAACACGAAAAGAATTTCAGCAAGGAAACTGCCTCCACAAACAAATGAAACACAAATTCCCCCAAGGTTTGAGCCAGGGAGAGACAGCTCTCCTGAGGAAAATCCCTGTTGAAGGCAGGATACTTTTCCCTCTGAGTTTGCTTCTGCCTTTCTTTCTGATCCCAGCACCAATAAAGACAAAACTGAAAAATTAGTCCCCTCAGGAAAGCTATTAAAGACCAGCATTTTCAAAAAGAACTTACTCTAGAAATTCAAAAGGGAAATAAATAAAGAAAATGCAAGAACTGTTAAAGCACCGCTGACCAAGCAGAGGTTCCTGATCCTTCGAGGGCTGGTACTTACTCGGCACACAGGCCCCGTTTTGTTGTACATTCTGTCTGAAGGGTCCAGGTCCAGAAAACACCTGTTAAATTCTTAAGGAGGCAGCTCACGCACACACAGACATGTAGAAACACTCCTTGGCTGCCTCTTTTTTAGACAAATGCCTGCAGTGGAAACTCCAACCTATAGTGGCAGTTTGGGAGCAAAACGTATGGGCGTTGGGGTTGCAGAAGTTCCCCCTATCCAGGCAATGTAAAACTCATATTCTTTCAGGCATATGACAACAAAGACATGGGTTGGGCCAAGATCTGATCTTCTTTCCTTTTCCTCTGCCCCTACTGCAACCCTGTTTCATGAAAATCTTGCAATGCAGGGCTGGGAGGGTCCATGAGATCAATGCTAGCTAGCATCCCCTTTGAAGCCAGTAACCCTGAAAGATGGGTTTTGTATCTTCGTCTGATCATAAAGTGGCTCTACAACCTTCCCATGTTGGCATTTCACACTCCAAGAACAGTGAAAGACAATAGTCCAAGGCACTGCAGGCTCCTTGCCTGCCTGGGGAGGCGCACTGTTCCACATGTAAGCAGGCCCTCCCATTTTCAACCAAATTCAAGGAATTGATCATTTCTTGCTATTTGTCTCTTCCCTGCGTATCCCCATGCACAGCTCATAATTTGCCAGGAAATGTAGAATTTATTTTCCACTTTCTCCTCCCTGCATTGCTCAGCAACTACAGAGATGCACCAACTGATTTTCCAACACCCCCCACCACTGTCTCCAGGCAAGGGACAAAATTTCCTATTGGATTCATCACTTGGATGTGCTCACTCTCTGTGGCATGATTTATAGAAAGGCGGCCTCAATTACAATTTCTCTTACTCCCTGCATTAACAAAATGCTGAAAATACAGAATTGCCAAGATGGCACGGTACACAGCCTCCAACTCAAAGAGCTTTCTGCTGAGAGCCCTAGGCGTGCGCACGCGCACACACACACACACACACACACACACACACACACAGGCTGCTGTGTCAAAAACAATGACTTAATCCATCAGTGCCAAAGAAGGCAAGACCGAGAGCTGTTTTTCTAACTCCGAAAAGTGGTCTCCTTGCTGTAACTTTCCTCTCCAACTGACACTGGGAACTCTCTGCTCCTTTTCTTCTAGAACTGGGAGCCGAGAGGCAGCCACTGCTATGGGCAAAGCAATTTCAGGAGCAGCCAGCCGACAGGAATTGGGAGATTAAACATTAAGTCTGCCTATGTGCTTCCATTTACAGCCCTTGTTTATTCATAGTAAAAACATGAAACCCGTAACTGAAATGAAAACAAACAGACCCATTTATCTATTGGCCTTGGTGTCACTTTTATTCTGTTGATTTGAGACTGGTGGGGACTCTAAAATAGCATTTCACTAAGCAGGGGTGTTCATGGGACTAACCAGAACTCTGATTGGGAGTGATTCTTGGGTAACCTCACACATATTGTTTGTTGGTAGAAGGGGAAGCAGGTTAAAAATCAGGTCATTCTTGAACTATCTTTCCCAGATACTCCAATCTTATTTTTTTGTATCCTATCTCTTCTAAAGTCTCTTTATTATAGATTTAATGATCTTCACAAAACCTTAGAAATTATTGTTTTAAAAGCTCCTTGTTTGGTAAAAGTTCTCAGAGGAATAAACTGTCATTTCTGGCTTGCCCAGTATACTTCCAATTCACTTAACCAGTCCTACTGACCATGGCCTTTCACCAACCTCCCACAATGTCAAGATGGTTTTCTGGGTAAAATATTTAAGAAGTCATCTCTTGACACCTGGGATGTATTTTATTGTCTTAATTATTTAAATGAAAAACATTTAATTATGCACTTTATTTTGGGGAGACTAGTTTATGGTTTATAGAAAAATTAGTGCAAAGTACAGACAGAAAGTACCAGATATCCGGTCACCTCCCCCAGTATTAAGGTCTTGCATTAGGGTGGTACACTTGTTACAATTCATGAGCCAATATTAATACCTTATTATTAACTAAAGTCCATGGTTTACATTAAGATTCACTCTTTGGGGGCACCTGGGTGGCTCAGTTGGTTAAGCGACTGCCTTCAGCTCAGGTCATGATCCTGGAGATCCGGGATCGAGCCCCACATTGGGCTCCCTGCTCGGCTGGAAGCCTGCTTCTCCCTCTCTCACTCCCCCTGCTTCTGTTCCGTCTCTCACTGTGTTTTTCTCTGTCAAATAAATAAATAAAATCTTTAAAAAAAAGATTCCCTCTTTGTTTACATTCTATGGGTTTTTACAAATGACAAATTATGACATTTATATGATATATAATGACATGTGTCTACCATTGTGGTATGATATTCAATAATTTCACTACTCTAAAAACATCCTCTGTGCCCCACCTACTGATCCCTCCTTTTCCTCCAGCTCCTGGCAACAGCTGATCTTTTTACTATCACCATAGTTTTGCCTTTTCCAGATATATTTGGAAACATATAATATAGCTTTTACAGACTGACCCCTTTCACTTAGCAACATTCATTTTAAGTTTCTTCCACGTCTTTTTGTGGAAGAATTGTTTTTGTTTTTGCTTGATTATTTGTTTGCAAGAACTAGTAATTTTTAAACCCAGGCCTGAAACTATTCTTTTGTAAAACATCCCCCAAGTTTCTCCTCTCTTAACTGTAATGTCTGAAGCAGACTGGGGACATCATGAAAAAACAGTAAAATAAAAACTTGGTACTTCCTAATACTTGTAAAGGCAAAACCACCAAAGTCCATTTTATACTCTCCAGTGGATATTTATAAATATGTCAAGTAAGCCAACCCAAATTATCCCATCTTAGGGAACACTATTATAATTACTAGTTATTAGAATTATTCATTATTAAAATGAGAATATGCCAGACTTCAGGTCCTTCAGAAAAAAAAAAAAAGAGTGTTTGAACTCTTTAAAAGAGCACAGAAGAGATAATCATTTACCTACTTAGTTAATTTCATTTCAGTGTATGTACATGCTGATAGATCAAATACTAGTCAGTAGATGCTATCCGATAATGTAGTAATGACAAGGGTTCGTGCAATGCAATTTGGGCATGAGGATATCTTGGATATGCACCCTGTGCATTAGCAGCGTGTAATCTGGAGGACTGTAATGCTTGCAGTAATTACTACAATGTTAGACATCAAGTGCTGAAGCTGGGGGAGGTACAGATCACTGGTGTCATGGGAGCTCAGATAAGGAAATCCTTTCTGACAGATCATGGGTGATATGGGAGCTCACAGCACTTAAGGAAGGGCAAAAAGTCATACATAAGCAAGGGCACAATGATAAAACAGCAAAAGAAAGATGAGGGTGTTGGTGAAGATCAGGTGCTTGATTTTTTGTGCGTGTGTGTGTGTGTCTGTGTGTTTCAGAGTGGTGTTGTTTGCAGATTCTCAACTTTGTGAACTTTCATGAAGTTGTTTTTGCTTTCTTCTTCTTTTTTTTTTTGAACTAAAATTGCATTTTTAGGGAATTTGAGTATCTTCAGTCAGGGCATGTCCACAGCAATTTATTAGTCTAAAATCATTCTTATATATAATCTGCCACTCAGTAATGTGAATCTGAGATAAACCTGGGGTATAGGATTTGAACAGAGAAGCAGAGGGTGATGCTTCTATGATACAAACTCTAGGAAGGCTGGATTCCATGTTTACAAGCTAGTAGTTGACCTGACAGCAAGGGAAAGCCACTGAAGATTTGACAACTTTGGAAGAAACTATCTTATACGATCAATATTTATGAGGTTCTTGCCTTCAAAAATTCTCTTTCCATAAAGATATCCAATAACATGTAAGTATGGGCAGCCCCTGGATGCCAATGACAGAGCCAGGAAGGTTCCTGACGCAGTAGCAAGAGCATGCTACTAGATCTTAGATACCAGACGCGAGAATTCTCAGAGGACAAACTTGGGCTCTGGTTTAGTGAGTTAGGAGGAGTCATAAAGTATTAGAACTCTAAGGCCTCAAAATTCAAATGTTAGTAGTGCTTCTTCAAAATTCAGGGAAGAGAAAGAAAGAGAAAGTAATACACTTCTATGGTAACCAGTATCCTAACATTGACCAAAAAAATCAGCTGCTACTTCAGTCAGGAAAAGTGGATCCCTGTTACAAGTTGATTCAGAAATAAGTATATTCCCTCATTTATTCAATTTTTCACTCATTCGACAAATGCCTATTGGTCTTCTGTGTTCAGGGTATTGTTCTGGATGCTCGAAGAATAACAAAGATGATGAGATGGATTCATTCCAACTATTCATTTTTCTTAGATACAAAAAGGGAGTGTACATCATTAAGATAGAATGAGTGCTGAACACAGGGTGTGGCACATAGTACACACTTGATAGATAGCTAATCTTAGCATTCGATGAAAGGAAGAAGAATATGTCAAGTTTAAGAGGAAGTGTGATCACGTTTTGTTGGATGACTATACAGAGGTTCATGGAAAAGTGGCATAATCAGGTAAGTATGTTAGCATGTGGGTTAGAGAGGTAAGAGAAGTGGGAGAAAGAGGCAGAACGATAAATGTTTATAGAAATGAACACACCTCAAACATATCTAGAACATGAAGCATGTAAGAGAAGTAGAAATGGTAGAAGTAGAAAGTCCTTCTAGAACGGAAGACCCAAGTGCTAACTCTAACTACGAGCCATGGAGAACAACATCATGTAGAATTCCACAGACTGACTGAATAAAGGAAAGGATGACATCTGGAGAATGATCAAACATGTCATTCTTAGCAATGTTAACTTGACATAGGCTGCCTAGAGAAGGAAGACACTCGGAACAACATCTAAAGCAAGTTTCAGAAGCCAATACAAGTGTTGTACAATAAACACAAAAACTGAGGTGGCAACAGTGAGAATGGAAAGAAGGTGAAGTCAGTAACAGTCCATGAATTTCAACATGGGTGAGAAGGGAGAGGAGAAGGTAAAGCTTAAGTGGCAGGAAGAATGGATGGGTCTTTAGTAGGATGAGGGAAAATGAGAGAGAACAAAACAGGTTAGAGTTTGACAGATGAGGTCAAAGAATTTTAATATTTCTTCCCCCATGAACATACATTTGAGAGAGAGAGAAAGAGAAACTGACTTTAGAGTAAGTTACTATAATTAATCAAGGGAGAATCTGGATGAGCAGCTATGGCTTTTTCTAGACTCTCCTGGGGGGAACAATTTAATTTGATCACGTTGAGTCTGTCTCAGATCATTACTGTACATTATGTTTTAAAAGTTAGAAGAGAAACAAATGAAAATGTAGCCTCACAAGTAATAACCTTAAAATGCAGCTGAAAAAAAAAATGTCAGACCCATGTTTCTATATAAGACAACATAAGAACCTCTTGGTTGAACATCTGTTTGTTTCCTACTCCCTACATTTTGATGTTTCCCAGTGACTTTGAACTTCCCTGTGACCATGCCTCCTTGAAGCAGTTCATGAGAACCTTCCCCACTTTCACCCTGATATCAGGGTCAGCATATGATCCACATCTACACTACCTGCAGTGGCCTTGGCAATTAGCTGAAAAAGTGGGCAGGTTGTGCAATCAAAGGCAATGAGAACCAATCCCATCGCTTTCTGTTAAAGGATCCCTCTTTCCACCAAGGTCACTAAGACCCTACCTCCCAAGCCTGAAGTTACCAACAGCTACGTTGCCACTCCAAGGTGGAAGTTTCCAGAGAATAAAGACAATGTCTCAACAAAATACAGCTGAAAGATACCAAAAAAGAAGTAACTGCTGGCATGGTCTGAGCTCTCAGACCCAACCACATGTGAAGCCAGGTCTTCCCTTAAATGCCACAGCTATTATCACCTAAAAACTCCCCTTCACTTAATGCCACCTTGAGAGGATTTTTTGTCCCTTTATCCAAAATATTGCTACCATACACAGCACATAACCAGATGTCACATTGTATCATAGAGAAACTAAGTCTAGCGAGAGGCCAGGGAACCCTCCGAGCCAGGGGCCAGACCCTGGAGGCTGCTTCATTGTGCTTTGACTCATGAAGTTTTCACTGGGCAATGCAGGGAATATAAAAAATGATCTCAGTGCAGCTCCTGCTAGTCAGAGAACTCATGATTTCATGTAGGAAACAGCTGCTCCCCAAACTCAACAAATGGGTGAACCAAGTTGAAGAGGATGAAGAGTAGAGCCTAACATGGAAGGATCCATCCTTGTGAAACAAATGAAATGAAGAAGGACTATTTTCCTTCTTTAAGTGTGTATGTAGTGAGTAACATTCTGTGTGTCAGAACTTCTCACATTTACTATCTCTGTAGTTGTGTGCTCAAAAGCAATTGTAATAATAATAATAATAATAATAATAATAATAATAATAATAAAAAAAAAGCCATAAAGCCCATGATAGCTTCCCTCATTTTTTTGTTTTATTTTGTTTTAGACGGGACTGTATAATCTAGAAGTCCAGGCCTTAACCATTATACTATACAACCTAGCAACCTCTTGCTGCCTGGCTGATCGAAATGGACTTTCTGGTTAACTGATCTTTATACTTATCCCTGAATCTGCAGAAAAGATTCTCATTTGCTCAACACCAATTAGAAGGAGAAAACTACCTTCCTATTCTTTGATTGCCTCTTGTGGTATAGGACTGCCCATGAAAAATAAAGCCTTTCCACCATTCTCCCCAGGACCCCCTCTGTATTGGAGCCCCAATCCACCCTGGTCTACATATCCCCTAACCACACAACCATCCCACAGAGAGACCTAAAGAAGAAGCAGATGGCTCTCTCAAAAACAGAAACAAAAACTAAAAAAACCACCCTCATTTCAACAACAAATAACCTTGATAATTACCCAGAAGTGGAAGAAAAAAAAATATATTACCAGCATGGGAGAACAAGCGAAATTTAATCTTTAAATGAGACATAATGGAGTCTCTTGCACTGCATCAAAGTCGTTGTTAAAAATGCTGTCCTCCAAATGAAAACATAGCTCTCCTGATTCCAAGAGTCAAATCAGCTTCAACACATCTTTCCCCCGAGGCAATGTTCAAGATGAATAATATTGTATATGTTGTTTTATTAAGCTTTGTTTTTCCCCCTGCAACTCAGAATAACATTGATTTCACAAGCTTTGCCAGCCATCC
The DNA here is from genome assembly GCA_004023965.1 of Spilogale gracilis. Taxonomy (NCBI): domain Eukaryota; kingdom Metazoa; phylum Chordata; class Mammalia; order Carnivora; family Mephitidae; genus Spilogale; species Spilogale gracilis. The sequence goes on from PITA01006715.1 coordinate 27,180, forward strand.
GTTTCCCATACACATGAGTGCAGGGACGTGGCAACTTTGGCCCTGGGACCGCTTGAAATGGGAGTAGCAGGCAGAGTAACACTGACTTCCATCAGGGTCCACCTTCCAGGCAACATAACAGAGCGATCAGCAGCCTTCATCCCTTGCAGTAACAATTTACACAAGGAAGAACACGAAAAACATGATCGTCACTGGAAAACTGAGTCACCGCTACCCCTGAAATGGCTATTTTTTTTCTTCTTCTTCGCTGATTGGATCATAGACATGGTGCTGAGTGTTTGAGTTCTTTCTCACTTTCTCCAACCCTGGGTTCCAGCTTTTTAAAAAATCCTGTAATAAGTTTTAATTTTATCATATATATGTGACATTTGTAGTATGCAACATAAATGGAAAAGCAAAACGAAACACACACGTGTACTCCCAGCACCAAGAGTTATGAAGTAGAATCTCATCTGTTCCACTGAAACTCTGTACGTTCATTCTCCTGAGCCCTCAAGGTAAGCAGTCACCAGAACTGGCCTTTTATGGACCCCTCTTTTAAAAATAATTCTGCTCTAAATGTCTGTGACTCTACACACAATATTGTTAGGTCTTCTAGTTTCTGAAATTTATAAAAACTGCATATTAGTATAAAGACTTACTTGGATGGGATTTTTTTCCACCCAGAATCATTTTTCCAAGATCCATGATGTTCAATGCTATTTTCATTGGTTAATTTTCATGGCTGCGTAACATTCCACTGTGTCAATATAACACAATTTATTCATCCACTCACCTATTTACTTCCAGCTTTTTGATGTCATAAGGAATTACATAGGAATATTCATATGCATATGTCTCCTGGCAAGCGTCTCCCGGGATTTATACCCAGAAGTAAACTTTTCAACTGTAGGATTTGCCCTCAGATGGAGTGAAAGGTACTGCTGATTGTTTTCCAAAGTGACTGTTCAAATTTAAATTGCTGTCCAGGATGTACTAAGTTTCCCATTAAACTTCAACCTCACTCATACTTAAAATTACACAGTGTCTTAATTTTGTCAACCTGATAGGTATTAAATGGTACCTCAGTGCCATTCTAATTTGCATTGCCCTGATTACTAATGAAGCTAAGCATTTTTATCATATTGGTTTGCTATTATTTCATGTTTTCTCTTAAACTGTATGACTTTCCGGGATGCCTGGGTGGCTCAGTTGGTTAAGCGACTGCCTTTGGTTCAGGTCATGATCCTGGAGATCTGGGATCGAGCCCCACGTCAGGCTCCCTGCTCAGCAGGAAGTCTGCTTCTCCCTCTCTCACTCCCCTTGCTTGTGTTCCCTCTCTCGCTGTGTTTCTCTCTGTCAAATAAATACATAAAATCTTTAAAAAAAAAACTGTATGCTTTTTCATTTATTTTGGCAATTATTTTGCTAATTTGACTGTATTTTCTTTATACGTTTGTAATATTTCTTTATACAAAACAGATCCATATCCTTTAATAGAAATGTGTATTGCAAATATCTTTTCCAAGTCTATGGCTTATATTTGCACATACCATTTATGGTATCTTCTTTGTAAATATTTTATTTATTTATTTTGCGAGAGAGAGCAGGGGGAGGGGTAGAAGGAGAGAGAGAGAATCTTGAGCAGACTCTGAGCTGAGCAAGGAACATAACACGGGGCTTGATCCCACAACCCTGAGATCATGAACTGAGCCAAAATCAAGAGCCAAAAGCTCAATCAACTGAGCCAAGCAGGCACCCCATGGTATCTTTTAACAAACAACTATTCTTTATTATTATGAACTTTAATTAATATAACTTGAATATATTCAATTGTTGGTTAGCATTTTTTATGTCTTAATTAAGAAATCCTTCCTTACCATAGGGTATAAAAGAGAGTCTTCAAAATTTTCTTCTTAAAAGTTAATATTTTTTGAAGTGCCTGGGTAGCTCAGTTGGTTAACTGTCTGCCATTGGCTCAGGTCAGGATCCCAGCATCCTGGAAGGGAGCCCCATGCAGACTGCTTCTCCCTCTCCCCCTGCCCCTCTTCCCCTGCAAATCTGTCTCTCAAATAAATAAAATCTTTTAACAAAAAGGTAATATTTTTCTTTATATTTAAGTCTTGAAATACATCTGGTATTTTATATATCTTAAATGTATTTTGTCCCTAAGCATAAGTAATTGTCTCAACATAATAATTAGAGAGTCCATCCTATGTCCACTATTCTGCTATGTCAATTTTGTTATCAAGTTCCCATTCATGTTTTGTCTGGATGTGTTCTGAGTTCTCTATTCTGCACCAGTTGCTAATCTGCCTATGCTTCTGTGTGTTTGTGTGTGTGCATAAATTTAACCACAACTTTTTTAAAAGATTTTATTTATTTATTTGAGATAGAGAGACAGACAGAGCATAAGCAGAGGGAGCTACAGACAGAGGTAGAAGCAGGCTCCCCGCTGAGCAAGGAACCTGACACATGACTCGATCCCAGGACCCTGGGATCATAACCTGAGCCAAAGGCAGATGCTTGACCAACTGAGCCACCCACACATCCTTAACTACAACTTTTCACATCTGGTAAGTTCTCCACCCCAGCCCAGCAACACACATTTCTCCCATTCAGATCAGTCCACCTTATTCTTGAATCTTTGCTGTTTTTTAAGCATTAGAAAATCAGGTTAAGTTCCTACAAACACCTGCTACTATTTGACTGAAATGCATTGAAACAGAGCAACTGACATTTTTATGCTTTTGAGGTTTCCAGTAAATATGCACAGTATATTTCTCCACTTAGTTTGGTTTCTTTTCATGTCTTTTTAAAAAAAAATTAAGTCCAAAATTAACAGGACAGGAAACAACAAGTGTTAGAGAGGATGTAGAGAAAGGGGAACCCTCTTACTGAACTTTTGGTAGGAATGGAAGTTGGTGCAGCCACATTGGAAAACAGTGTGGAAATTCCTTAAAAAATTAAACATAGAGCTACCCTGTAACCCTGCAATGGCACTGCTGGGTATTTACCCCAAAGATATAGATGTAGTGAAAAAAAGGGCCATATGTACTCCAATGTTCATTCAGCAAGGGCCACAATCACCACACTGTGGAAAGAGCCGAGATGCCCATCAACAGATGAATGCGTAAAGAAGATATGGTCCATATTTACAATGGACTATTACTCAGCCATCAGAAAGGATGAATACCCAACTTTTACAGCAACATAGACGTGACTGGAGAAGATTATGCTGAGTGAAATAAGCCAAGAAGAGAAAGTCAGTTATCATATGGTTTCACTTACTTGTGGAGCATAAGGAGTAACATGGAGGACAGTGGGAGAAGGAAAGGAAATGTGATCTGGGGTAAATCAGAGAGGTAGATGAGGCATCAGAGACTTTGGACTCTGATAAACTAACTGAAGGTTTTGGGATGGGGAAGGGTGAGCCTGCTGGTGGGTATTAATAGTTATTTATTTGACAGAGAGACACACAGCTAGAGAGGAAACACAAGTAGGGGAAATGAGAGAGGAAGAAGCAGGCTTCCCAGTGAGCAGACAGGCTGATGCGTGGCTCGATCCCGGGACTCCGGAATCATGACCTGAGCTGTGAAGTCAGACGCTTAACTAAGACTGAGTTACCCAGGCACCCCTCTTAGTTGCATTCTGTAAATCACTAATGGGTGTTGAATTCTACTCAAGAATTTTTTGTGAGTCAATTAAGATGTTACTGTAGTTTTTCTCTGTAAGCCTTTAATATAGTGAATTACATTTTTATATTTTTCTAACATTAAGTGATCTGCATTCTAGAAATAAACCAAACTCAATCTTAATATATTCCCTTGTGCATATATAGCTGGGTTCAGTTTACCTCTTTGAATCTTCACATTATGAAACAGATGTTTTATAATCTCTTTATAGAGGGTTATTTACTAGTGCTGTAACTGCAGAAAAAGTACAACCTGACCTCAGACCTATATGACTCCGAACTCCAAGATTTTAACCATTTGCCACAGCTCTCTGGGTGCTTTGAAGTAGACAACTCATGCTAACAACTCAACATACAACATTTTGTAGTGTCTACTAGGCATCTAGGCCAGTTTTTTACTCTTAGAAGAATAAAATCCTCACCAGTTAATGTAATTACACTTGACTGGCGGACCTTGAAAGTCATGCTTGTAGATGTGTGTGTGTGTGCATGTGTGTGTGTGTGCCTGTGCGTGTGCGTGTATGTGTGTGAAGGGAAGGGAAGAAGCTAGAACTGCTGACCCTAAAATGCTTGAAGACCAGAGGGCAGGGCTGTCAATGACAATGGAAATGTCTTTTAGGACTCTTATGGGAAAGGGCTGGAAATTTCAAGTTCCTATCTTAATGGGAATGGGCCTTCTTACCTCCTTCCCATCTAGACTTATGAATATATCAAATCCGTTTCCCTAGCCCGACCTCTAGAGAATTTCACACTTCCTCCATTCCAGCCTTCACTACTGTCAATAATTTGATACTTAACTTTAGTTTGCAAGGATATTCATCCCCAAACCATCCAATGTCCAAAAGTCCATCTGATTGCCTCCCAAGGTTGGTTTTCACATTGAACATGTATATTTTATTTTCTCAGCCTGCTCCAGTTTCACCATATCCTTTTTTAAAAGATTTTATTTATTTATTTGTTTGTTTGTTTGTTTATTTAATTTTTGATGTGAGAGAGAGCATGAGTGGGTAGAGGAGCAGAGGGAAAGGGATAAGCAGACTCCACGCTGAATGAAGAGCCTGATGTGGGGCTTGATCTCACAACCCTGAGATCATGACCTGAGCTGAAATCAACAGCTGAACAATTAAACAACTGTGTCACCTAGGCACCCCCTCCATATCCTTTTTCTAATTTTAGCCACCGGAATCAAACACCATAGAGAACTTAAATGAAGTAGGAAGAATACTTAACTCCAAAAAGACAAAAGTCTTGGTAAACTCACAAATGGGTGTCATAAGGTTTCATCCCTTATGTGCTGTTCAAAAGCCTGTCCACCTTCAAGAGATCATGTTCTGAATATTCATGTTACACTGCGGACCCACAGCACTGGCTGTGGACTTCTGGTTCTTGCAGACAGCAGTCTAGAAGGGTCCTTTCCTGGCCACCCTAAGCTGCTATTGCCCCATCCTGGCTCTCCTTACCCCCTTCCTTCTGCTATTTTCCTTAAAGCACTCATGACCAGCTAACAATATATGTTATTGTTAGACCACCTATAGCAATAGTCGGCCAACTACATAAAACCAATTATAATGATAAATGTTATAATTTTACTTTTAACTTGACAGATAGAGCAAGCTTCATAATGGGAGGGATTCCAGCTGTCTGTGTTTTTCTTGGTATATCCGGGTGCCTCAAGCAGTGTTTGGGACATAGTGTGCAGTAAATATTGATGGAAGAAGGAAAGAAAATTGGAAGAGAGGAAGGGAAGGAGGGGATGCTGACCTCAATCTTTCACTGTGCAACCCAGACTACAAAATGATGATCACCACTGTTGGTTACTAGAGAAGTCCCTTTACCCCTAAAACATAGTGACAAGTGACCTCAGCTCAGATACGCATAGAGAATTTCCCAGGTACAGAACTAGCAATTACAGCCATGTAATAAAGGTAAGAACTGTGTTAACCTTAAAACACCATCATCAATAGAATGGAATGAACTACAGATATGCACACACACAAGGAGGAACATGAGAGTCCTTATGCTTTACTGAAAGAAGCCAGACACACACAAAAAGCACACACTGTATGAATCCATTTGTATAAAGTACAAACTAATCAATAGTGATAAGAAGCAGAGTAGTGTTGGCCTGGGGCCAGAGGTGAGGGAAGGATGGTCTGCAAAGGGGCTTGAGAAATCTCTAGTGGAGACGATGGATATGTTCTGTATCTTGATGATAGCTTTGCAGAGCTTACAACTGTCAAAACTCATTGAACTATATAATTTAAATAAATGTGGTTTATTACACCTAAATTATTTTTTAATAAAGTTGATAAGAAAAAATGCCATAATGGGCACAGGGAGAGGCGATGGCTCTTCCTCTCGGTCTCCCATCCAAGCAGCACAAGCATTCAGACTTTGCACAGTCATCCAGCCAGGCATCTAAAACACACGATGTCAACTCTGTCATTTTCTCCAGCTCACCCTCCTCCTTGTGCCAGCCATCGCTCCTCCCCCTGAAACAAAGAAACCCTCCAACAGGATCCCATGCATTCCCCAGTCCCAATCGCTCATCCATCCCATTAACTGTGTGGCCACAAGTGACACTGCTTGCACCATTTGTCACCACATAAGTCTGACCTAACACAATTTGGGCAAAGGTATCCAAAATCCCCAACATCTCAGTGGAGAATCTCACTTTGACCCTAGCCTGCCCTTCCTGTTCTCTTAGCAGTGTTTAAACATCAGAAAAGTACCACAGAAAGGAAAAAAAAATAGAAAGTGTACTTCCAACAGAAAGATTTTTCATTTAAATGCACTTTATTGTGTGATGTATTCCTTTAATTAAAGTGTGTGTCTGGGTGCATTGGTTGCTATTACAGTGCAATCCCTCATGTTTATTGAATGCAAGAGTAGCTGGGGCAATGCGGTGGAAACTCACAGATTAGCTGGAGTAGAACTTAAAGCGATAGTTCCCTGATCTTTTGAGCTTCTAAGAAATAGATAATCTTCAAGGTGATTTTGGTTAATGGCCAAGTATGATAAGATACCCTTTATCAATTTGAATAGGTCTGGTCTGAAAAAACGATTTCTTTTTCCAAATCCCTTGCTTGGTTCTGTCTTGTTGTATATCTCAGATTGCATCCTTCACTTCCAGAAAGAAACACTGAACACTGGGCAAAAGAACAGCAGGTGTTGGGTGGTTTCTACAATCTTCAAAAGGTGGTGTAGGAAGTGGAATTAACAATCTTGGACATTTGTGTAGTACTTTATGGTTTACAAAACACTTTTATGCTTCTTCTTGGACTCCTCTTAAGGAGGTTGTGAAGTCACTATCGTAATCTCCCATAACAACTTAGGAACTGAGACTCAGAGGACAAATGAGGTCCCGGGTTACACACAAACGCACAGAGATGCATTAGATCCACACCTCTGACTCTGAGTCTGGTGTTCTTTCCACCAGCACAGAGCTGATATGCAGGACTGTTCTGCTTCCACCAGAAGTTATGACTGACTGAGGGCACATTTCCTGGGTCTCAGTCTCCTTACGTGTAAACAGAGCTGATATTTCAACAACCCTTCAGTTCTTAAATTCCAAGAGTCTTTTATATATGCTTCTATAAAATGAGAAATGGGAAATCAGAGGAAAGGAGGCTTCATATCCTGATCACCTGGAAGGCTGGTTAATTTTCTTCCTAGCCAGGGCCCTGTTATACCGTGAAGAAAAGCTCACCCTTTCCTTTAGTATCATTTATGATTTTCCTCTCAAACTTCCTGAGGGGAAAAAAAAAGTCATCATTAAAGTATTAGACTTAAAAAAATCAATTGTTAATCAATAACTCCAAGAGATCACTGTTTTCATTTCCCCATGATCTCTGTCAGGCCTTGCCAACCTTCATCTGCACACTTCCACAGTGATATGTCATCTCACTGATGTTTCACAGGGAATAAGATACATCCTTTTGTTCTTCTTTCTGGTTAAAATTGTACCTCCTGCTAAACTTTGTCTCTCCACCTGGATTGTAAGCCTCTTGAGAACAGAAAGCCTAAATGTCACCTCTTTGGATGTTTCTTGGCATTCACTCTTTACTGTTAGATGCATAGAAGGACTCGACACACATTATAGTATGTTTCTCTCCTTCTTGAATTTGTCCTTCCACAATTAAAACTGCTTCTTTTTTTCAGATTCTCCTAATAGAATTACTTTTTCACTTAGGCTCTGGGTTCACTCTCAGTATAGTGGCAAGTTACTTACTTCTCCATGTCATGTTTTTAATTCTTCAGTATCCAAATAAAAAAAATAACAAAGCTTACCAGGTTATGGTGAGATACAAAGCACACGGAAGCACTTAACACAGTATCTAGAACAGAGAAGGTGCTCAGTGAATACGCGCCAGTTGTGAGAATGAACAATACGTGTCTCTGTTTGTGGTCCCTCATAGAATTAAAGGGGTAAGTGGAATAAGAAAAAAAATACTTGCTTCATTGCTACCTTCTCGAAACCACCCAACACTGGTCTGTTGGTAACATTCAGTAGGATGGGCAGCATCCTCTAAAAATATCCTGGCTATGAAGTATCTCACCACTACCACTTCTGAGAACACAGATGCAACAAAAACCAGAGCTCATGTGTCAACTCACAGCTTAAAGCCACATCAGAGAGCTAGATGATCCAGAATGGTGTGACAGTCTTCACATCCTGCCAGGTTTGAATACATTTCCTTGGTCAGGGGCTGTTGACAGGAAGAAGATTCTTTCACAGAGAATTTCTATTAGGCATCAGTGAAATGTGGACCTTCATCCAAGAACGGTTATTGGGTATTTAGCATATGCTGGGCACTAGGGGTCTCCACTGTGGTTCACAGAGCAAAAAGCAGTGGCTATAACATGAAGTGGTAGATGTGAAGATGAACACATGTGTGCAATGATTGGAAGCAACCTAGGACAGCCTGGTAGAGATCAGAAAGGCTTCCCAGATACTTCAGCTGAGAGAAAGTTTGCTGAACAGAAACGAGACTATGTAACGAGAATCACCCTTTGCCCTTAGCTTCTCTGTTTTTCTTCCCCATCCCTCTCTGGCTACATGGTTTCTTTTTTCTATTTTCTCCGCCAGCCTAAAATCTCTCCTTCTCTGTGACACAGCCAATCACCTCAGCACAGAGGGACTTCTTCCCTCCAAGGAGATCTCCATACTTCTAGATTTCTAGCTGCTATCCTGAGTTCAATTTCATATCCCTCTACCTTCTGAGCTCTTGAGGCAAGGTCATCATCTGGGGTTGTTCATCATTTTATGTCTTGCACAACACACCTGTCTAGTAGCACTCCTATAAATAGATAACCAATGAAAAACCATCTCAACAATGGCTCTTCTTACAAACTGATCTTATGCCATGATTTTTGTTGTTGTTGTTGTTGTTGTTCAGAAAGCATGGCAGCAAGCGCACCACTGATAGGGCGGGTGGTTTTGAATCCAGTTTCTGCTGTTTCACTCACTTCCCCTTCTTCATAAATAATATCCAACACTCACATTGGGAAAGTTACTCATGCCTTCTAGGCATCCATCACTCAGCAGCTTGTTTGTGTCTTCCTTGGAGGGGCTGGAGCGGCAGGAGTAAGGCTAACAGTGGTACTTTGCCCATAGTGTTATAAAACTTAAATGATATTCTGAATGTAAGATTTTGATACACAGCCTGGAAAATAGCTCTTAATATTTACTGGCATTACCTGCTATCATTCATTACTACCATATGGGTGTGTGTTTCATCTCAATTAGACTATAAAGATCCTTAAGAACAGAAATTATGTCACATATTTTTGGTCTCTCTCATAGCATCCAACAAAGGGCTGCAGAGAAAGTTGATTACTATTAATTATTAGCTGACCAACTGGTTTAAAAGCCCATCCCCTAGTTAGGACTTCAGAATGAATGGGAACTCTCAGCTCTGGACTGGAGTAACCTCATTTTCTTTCTTGGGGAAAAAGCTGTCAAGGATGGCTCATCACTATCATGAGGATCTTATATAGGACTTTCTCAGTCTCATTCACACAGTTGGTCAACAGGTGAATCTAAAGCACCTGTCCTAAGCCAAGCCTTGTTCAAGGCACTGACATCCCATCCCAGGACTGACAAGCCCAAGTCCCTGTCTTTCTGGAACTTCAATTTTAGTGGGAGAGACAGACACGCTACCCAGGAATTAACATACCAAATGGTGACAACTCATTATGAAGCAAAAAAAAAAAGCAGGATAAATGATGCCGGGAATGGATCAGAAAAAAACTGAACTTTACATAGGGTTGGGGAAGTCATTGCTAAGAAGACGGTGTTTGAGCAGAAACTGGAAGGCAGTGAGAACCCAAGGCAGCCTCATGAGCACGCTAGAGAAGGGGACTGGGGCAGGCCTGTGTTTGGTGACTGTAGCCAGAATGGGGGGGGGGGGCAGGACACAGTGAGTACACAGGAGGGCGGCAGGAGGCAGGGTCCCAGCAGCACGGAGGCAGGCACGTGGGGAGATGACGGATGATCCCTGGAGCCACAGAAAAGAATGAAGGTTTTAGTGTGAGTGAGATGGATGTCTTTGAAAACAGAAATGACATAATCCTCACATTTCAGTAGAGCATTTGGGCTGCTTTATGGAGAATCGAGAGTAGGTGGGCAGGGGAGGAAGAGGCTGTAACCCACAACCCATGTGAAGGTGGGATGATGGCTGGAAGACCCGCCAGAGCAGTGGAAGAGGAATTGATGCGTAGTGGGATTATAGGTATGTTTTAAAAATAGATTTTTAAATCTATTTTAAAAATGATTTGCTTAGGAAGTGACAGTAGAGTGTGAAATAAAGAGACAAGCCAACACTCCAAAGTATTTTTCTTGAAAAACAGAAGAACCAATCTGTAAGAGGAGTAAATTTGCAAAGGAGAATGAACAGAAACCAGGAGTTTGACTTTAGGAGAGAGTATCTGGCATATGTAGGAGACATCCATGTTGAGCAGTCAAATAGGCATTTGGAGACAGATAAGTGTGGGGTACAGAAGAGAGAGGTGGGATACTAATTAGGGCAAATAAACAGCATTTAAAACCAAAAGGCTGGATGAGATAATGATAGTAATAAAGGAATAAATGAGTGAGGACAGAGATGGAAGGGGTCCAAGAACAGTGCCCATAGGCTCTTCAATATTCAGAGATGTCAGGAAGATGGGGCAGAGTCATGAGAGGCTTCTGAGAAGGAAGACCCAGTGAAGGAGAGACAGGAGAGAGAACAGGGTTCCCTCTTTCACATAATTCCCCTCCTCTTGTCCCCTCCTCCCCTTCCTCCTCCTCTATCCCCACCCCATTCATTCTCTTCCCCCTCTTCTTCCTCCTCCTGAACACATTTCACTGGCTTTGCTGGATGGCTTCTATTCATCTCCTAAATCTCAGCCTTTGTACTGATTTTTCAGAGAGGGCGTCCCCAATCCCTATAAAAACTAACCCCCTCCACCATCATATCACACTGGTCTTTGCCTCCTTCACACTTTGGGTATGAATCTCTGCACATGCTGCTACATGACACATGCCAACCTGTATCACTGCGTGTTTCTTCACACATGCATGCCCTGAATACCTGTCTTTAGCAAGCCGATTGCTACCTGCACACAAGGGCCCCATGGATTTCCACTCACCCAGGGTGCACTCGGCCCTGGGCTGCATGTCATGCATTCATCACCTAATTGCAGCAGAAGAACCACAGTGATGTTTCTATAATCCGCCCCACTTTACACATACAAAAACTGAAGCTGAGAAAGTGGAGTGAGTGGTCAAAAGAAAAACCAGTTCTAAGTTAAAGCAGACACCCTTTCCATCCTTGCTGTTAATAGCTCAGTAAACATCGGATGCTGGGCTGCTTAAAGGGCGGCTGATTACTGAAGGAGGAGACTTGGTAAGCTGAAGCCTCACATTCCCAACACCCCCGTTCCTTCCCCCACTCTCTCCATTACCTCACACGGACACCCCTCAGCTGTCTGCATCTGTCTATGCCAATTTTCTTCCACTTGTCCTCACTCCACAGCCACTGTTGGGCCCTCTCTGGCCGTCCTTCACCCCTGCAGGGCGCATCTAACCCCCTGCAGGAGCCCCATATTTCTGCCATGGGCTCCGAGGGCTATGATTTCAGCTGCTGGATGCCCCCGCCTCCACTCAGCCCCTGGAGCTCACTCCAGGAATTCATGGAGCGGTTTCCTGCCCTGGGTCCTTGAGGCACCAGGTCCTCGCACTCTACAACCGCTGCCTCCTGGTGCTCCGGCCTGGGTGCCTGGGCCTGCTGTGTTCGTTCCCTTAGCCCTGCCTGTCCCTCTGAAAAAGAGTCCCTTTGCTCAGTTCTCACCAAAATGCACCAATCTTCTCAGGTACAAGGTTAAAGTGCATCCCTTCCCCACGCCGACCTGCTCCAGCCCTGACCAACCCACCCCCACCCCACCCCCACCACCGGTGTCCTGTACTCAGTCCAGGCCGTCAGGCAGTCCACAGCCTCGTGCCTGCTCTGACTTTATGGCCATCCACAGCCCCATAAAAGTCAATGGAACAAAAACCCAGAGAATCTTTATCACACCTGAGAAACTTCCCATAACTGCCCTGAAATCGTCCTGGGTCACGTGTGGTAAAACTTCAGGAAGACTTTGGGGGGGCGGGGGAGGAGGGGCTCTGACATCCTCATGTACAATGGTGGTAATTCCCCTCTTTTCCCCCAATGAAAAATGCAGGGCCCACAAGGATTTCAGCCTGTCTGAAGACAGAGATAAGACCGTCTGCACTTGCAGTTCTGAGGACTGCGCGGCGTGCATACGCATTTTCAAAACCCAGCTCCCAAGTGCCCAGGCAGGAGCCCACAGCGTGAATCTGAGGCCGGTCAGAGCAGCGAGGCAGGGGCCGGGCCCCCAGACACCCCTCCAGCTCCCTGCTGCCACAGCTTACACAGGGGTGCTGGGTAAGCACAATTAATGACAAAGTGGTTTGTACAGTGTGTGTAAACACACTAAACACCTTGCTCTGCACATTTATCCGACATTAAGTGATTAACTAGTTGCATAAACTAATATTTATACATGACTTGCAACATGCCACACAAATTAGGTCCCATTTATCATGGAATCGAAGAAGTTGGAAAAGGAAGCAGAGTCCAGGGACATTCTGACTTGACCCGCACATGGTGGAGATGAGGAAACTAAAGCAAAGGAAAGGGACCCAGGCCCATCTTTCACAACAGTCTTTTTTCTGCTATATTTTGTTATTTTCTATGAACAAGGAGAACAAGATGTCCACCCCTTTCTGGATTCTCTTAAAAAATAAGAGTTTCTCTAACTACCTTGAAGGCCAGAATAGTACCACCTAACATTTCCTGACCTCTCACTCCATGCCAGGAAGATACTAAGATCTTAATGGAATAAATGATTTAATTCTCCCGACATCACTGTGAGATTGATGGTATTATTAAGGAACTGTGATAAAGATTGCCAGCATTGATTCTGGATCCTGACTGTCTGGGTTCCTATCCAGCTCCACCATTAATGAGCGGCATGAGTCTTTTGCTCCTGCCTCTGCATCTCTGAGATGACAACCACAGTAGCATTTATCTCATGGGGGTAGTTGTAAAGATTACATTAATTAATAAACATAATGCAGTTACAATGATGTCTAGAACATAGTGAGTGCTCTATTAAGATATTCCCTAGTTTGTTGTACTATGTTCTCTATTTTGCAGATAATGGAAGAAAGGCAGGCAGATATTTTTTAAACTTACTCAAGAACTTACAAATACACAACTGTGAAGGGACAGAATTAGGTTCCAGGCCAGGCCTTCTGATTCCAGAACCAAGGCTTGTTCTACTGATACTATCTAACAGAACATTCTGCAATGATGGACATGGTCTATAGCCATTCTAACCAATACAGAAGACATCAGCCACATGTGGCTACTAAGCACTTGAAATGTGGCTAGTGCAACTAAGAAACGGAATTGTTTTGGGTGCTGGGGTACCTCAGTGGGTTGAGCATCTGATTTTTTTATTTCAGCTCAGGTCATGAGCTCAGGATCGCGAGATTGAGACCCACATCAAACTCCGTGCTCAGTGCGGAGGCTGCTTAAGAGTCTCTCCCTCTGCCCTTTCCCCCTCTCACACACACGCTCTCTTTAAAATAAATAAATAAGGTTATTTTTTTAAATGGAATTGCTTTATTTATTTGTAATTAATTCTATCTTATTTGTGGCTAGCAGTTACTATTAGACAGCTTGCCTCGTTATTACCTTATTCATCTTGCTGTCATTACACTCTAGCTCAGTGCCTGGCATATCAGAGTCACTCCTGTGTCACTCTGCAGGAGCTAAACCCTCATCCCCATCTTTCTGATTTTATTGCCTTCACAAGTCTGTCCTCAATAAAGGGTTATTCACCTCAGATGAATTCATAGATGCCTGTAGGATGAATGAATAAATAGATGAATGAAACCCTCACCTCAGCTCAGTTGATAAATGGCTCCCCATGATGCAGCTGGGTCTCCTGAACTCCCCACTCTATCAAGAGGCAGACATCCCTCCACAGCCTACAGATTTCTGGCTTCTGTCTACTCTTAAGGAGAGAGCAATGAGCCAAACTCAGAGGCCATAAAGGTCCCAAATCATCTGTGACCTAAGTTCCACCTGGGATTACATTTTAGTGCCCAGAAGACAATCTGGAACTCATCGATCTCTCGCTTTGATTCTAGCAGGCACAGTCCCCCATGTGCCCGTGGAAATTCCAAGAAGCACCTGAAAGAGATCCCACTCTGGTATCTGAAGTCTCTGTTTGAATCCCAACTCTGTCATTTCTGGCTCTTATACCTTGGGTCACATCGATGTTCTAAAACCTAAGCTGCCTCATCTCTAAAATGGGGCTAACATAGAGGTTTTTTTTTTTTTTTAAGATTTTTTTTTTTTTTATTTGACAGCGAGAAACACAGCTAGAGAGGGAACACAAGCAGGGGGAGTGATAGAGGGAGAAGCAGGCTTCCCACCGAGCAGGGAGCCCGATATGGGGCTCGACCCCGGGTCTCCGAGATCACGACCTGAGCCGAAGGCAGTAGCTTAACCAACTGAGCCACCCAGGCGCCCCTAACATAGAGTTTTAAATGTTCTCTCCTTTAGTGATTTCTTTAAATTCCTGGACTGGAAGAATATTATCAAAGGTCAATTATCAAAGGTCTTTTATTCAGACTTTTCTTTCTCATTATAGTATTTACCTTATTTTGTTGTCATTTCCATTGTCTCCCTGCCTAGTGCCAGGGAGACATACCTTCGCTGACATACCTTCCAGCTGACAGATGATCCTTTCTACTCAAGGAGGTTCGTATATGTTGTCCACCTTGGATTCAACTGCCTCGACCTTTTCTAACTCCCCTATGTGTTCCCCAATTGACCAATACTGACCCACAGGTAGGGACATCTCTACATCCCTGTTCAGCAGGAAGAAGTCGATAAAGGGTCGATATTGCTCAAGGGGGAAATGATGAGGGAGCAAAAGTCTAGCTGAGGACAAAGCATAAGCTGTCACCCTGCAAACCAGCCCCCCAACTTCGCTCCTGGGTGGAAGACTCCCAACCATCTTAACATTGATACCTTACTAGAAGGAAAAATAACCTTAACAACGGCAAAGGCTTCCAGTATCTTGTAGGTCCTCTTTATCATCTGAAAGTTCTTTTGAAAACCTCTCTTTTCCCTACTACCAACTCCCAAGTATATAATCAGCCATCCCTCACAACCCCAGTGCAGGAGTTCTTTCTTCCCAAGGGGCCTACCCCCGTGCTCTAATAACCAGCACTTTGCATAAATAAATAAATAAATAAATAAACAAACAAACAAACAAATAAATAAATAAATAACAGAATTTTAAGAATAAATTAATTAAATGAAAATAAATAAATAAATAAAATGGGACTAACAGTGCTCTTTTCCAAAGGGTTGGACACTGAGTATGAAGAACTTCGTGCAGCGCCCGGTATGTTATCTGCGATCCCGAAAGAATGTTCTGCCTCCCTCTACAAGGCTACAATGACCTCATCCACTTCTTTAATTGGCCTGTCCTATCCAATCCTTCCTTTGAGTGATTTTTCCCCTGAAGGGGTTCTGTAGGCAATTCCCAAAGAAAACATGTATTCAAAGGGTGAGCATAAAGCTGGACCTGATCCCACATTTTTGCATAAATTTTTCAAATGGGAAAAGCAATTTCAAGGAAAATTTTGGATAATCACCATCACCATCAAAAAGCACTTAAGTGCCTATTTGCTAGTGGTGTTGAAGGAAGAGGACAGAACTACAGTTCTGCCCTCCAGGTCCACCTCAAAGAGTCACTTAAACACAATCTGTTCTCTTTAGAAAATTGCTAACCCCAATGATTTTTTTAGTCCTTACTCCTCTAATAGCATTTGATTCTTCTCTAAATCTTGAACCACTCTCCTTCCCTAAATTCCATGGCACTGCTTTTCCTAGTTTTCTTCTTGCCTCTACCAAACATCCTTCATTTGTCTCCTTTGCCAGCTGCTGTACGTCTCTGTTCTGCCATTCACTGGTTGTGAACCCCCGGAAAACTCACCTAGCCATCCTGAACCTCGTACCATCCAGGAAATCAAGGAATCATACTTTCATCTCCCGGTGTTAGCTTGAAGATTATATAGGAGAGAGAGGGGCCACCACCGAATGGGACCTCATCTCTTAACAAACACTCTGACAGGGACACCTGGGTGGCTCAGTTGGTTAAGCGACTGCCTTCGGCTCAGGTCATGATCCCGGAGACCCAGAATCGAGTCCCACATTGGGCTCCCTACTTGGCGGGAAGCCTGCTTCTCCCTCTCTCACTCTCCCTGCTTGTGTTCCCTCTCTCGCTGTGTTTCTCGCTGTCAAATAAATAAAATCTTTGAAAACAAACAAACAAACATTCTGACATAGTAAATAGAGAAAAACTCAAAATAGTCAACAATTTCTGAGTTTAGAAGTAAATTCTTGCATGTCAGAATCAAACTGGCAACTCAAAACCAAAGTGGTGAATCTTGATCGTGATCCATGGTGTTTTGTGAAACAAATATAGGCTCTGGGGACCAAGGGGAGGGTTCTAATATCTACACAAGGAAATGATTCTTGTCTTTGCCTGTAAGACTTACACCAACAGGGCCACAGTTCAGCATGTTCATTACCATGTAGAACAAGAGACAGTAGTTCTGCAGAGGACAGGAGTAAGACAAGTTCTGAGCTCTGTCACCTACTTGAAAGGCTTTCTTAAGGAGATGGGGGGCTTCAAGGTTTCAAAAAACAGAGTGTCTGAATAAGGTAGAACATAAATAGAGACTCCTTCCAGTGGAAACTAAAAGAAGGAAAATTTTCATTTTTTAAAATATTTATTTATTTAAGAGCAAGAGAGAGGGAACATGGTAGGGAAGGGCAGAGGGAGAAGAAGGAGATAGAAACCCAAGAAGAGTCTGTGCTGAGCATGGAGTTGGATGTGGGACTCGATCCCACAACCCCAAGATAACGACCTGAGCTGAAACTAAGAGTCGAATGTTTAAACAATTGTGCCACCCAGGCGTCCCGAGAATATTTTAATTTTGCATATAAGGCCTTAGCTAGTAATCAGAAAAAAAAAAAAAAAAAAGCAGAGCTGTCTGCTTTGAGGGACTGGGCTCCCTGAAGTTGGAGGTGTGTAAACAGAAGCTGTGTGGCTGCTGGCCAGAGTTAAAATACAGAGGACTGGATAACTGGGCTCAAGACCTTTTCAGCTCAAATTCTATAAGAATTATTATGAAAATAAAAAGCAGAGAGGTTAAAAGAAGCAAAAACAACTACAAAAACATTTACCAGTGAGATTATGTACAGTGAATTCCATACCTAGATGTATTAATAAAAACAAAAGAGTTTAGGGGCTCCTGGGTGGCTCAGTTGGTTAAGCGACTGCCTTCGGCTCAGGTCATGATCCCGGAGACCCGGGATAGAGCCCTACATCGGGCTCCCTGCCCAGCGGGAGGCCTGCTTCTCCCTCTCTCACTCCCCTTGCTTGTGTTCCCTCTCTGGCTGTGTTTCTCTCTGTCAAATAAATAAAATCTTAAAAAAAAAAGAATTTAATTAAAGAAAGTATAAGTATGTTTTTTATTCTCTCCCCGTTTCATTTTGTAGCGAGTGTGAGTTCATGCACACACACACAAGCCATCCAAAGGAACACCACCAAGAGATGCTGGCACAATTGAAATGCTAAAAATGTCATAGTTTGCACGTTGTCATAAATTTCCTCCTCTGTGTATATTTCCACGATAAAGAGAAAGAGCTGGGTAATCTGAGCACTGCTGTCTTCAACTCTGTGATTAGAGAACATGGACCATGATGAACTGCAAAAGGAGTCAGAAGCCCAGCCCATGACTTAATGAGCAAAGACGACCCAGTCACAGACATCCACACTCCATATTAATCAATGGCTGAAGATTTCTGCTGGGAAATTGTCCTCAATGATATATGGTCCTATTAGCCAACTATTACCCAGCCTACCTCCTTTGCCTGAGACCTCTGGCCTTTTGAATTCTGAGTCTGGACAACTAGGCATTAAGGAGACTGAAGTTCCAAAGAATGTTGGCAGGTAACTTCACCCAAGAGAATATACCCCCTGAAGTCTTAGAGAAGTTCAAATTCAAAGTAGGAAAAGAAGAGGAGACTTAAAAAGAAGCAAATAACTGCCCCAAGGAGAAGAAGACTGAAATTAGCTCAGCCAGTTCAGACATCAAATCATATAAAAGGTGGTGTCATCTACCAAGCTGTGGGGCCTGGCAGGCAGCAGGACAACACATTGATGAGGGACTTAGCATATCCATAACACCTTGTCCCACAGGACTCCTGTGACACACTTGGGAGCTCGCCAATATTATTCTCATTCTACAGAAAATGAAACAGGCTCAGAGAGGCTAAGCCATCCACTCGAGGCAACGCATTTGGAAAAAGAGAAGCATAGGATGAAATCCAAGATTTTTGAGTCCGAGTCCAATTCTCTTTCCAGAGCCTAGTACTACTTCCCTCAAGGAGGCCCATTTTCATCTGCGTATTAACTATGAGGTGCCCTCTAAAGTACCGATTCTCCTTAACTGAGCCTCTTTCTTCACAACTGACCTGTCACCAAGTATGCACTGGGCATACTTGTACATAAATACACTTAGCAGGTTCCGTTCTTTGTTGAAATCCCCCTCATCCTCTAAAACCCAGAATCTCCCTCCCCCAATATTGTTCAGTCTTCCAAGACCCTTTCCCACTGGTGACTTCAGAGAGTTCCTAAGGTTCCTAACAGCATCAGACACAATTAACAGTTCATGACTTTTTACCCCACACCAGACTGAGCTGCTTCAGGGAAGGTCTGAGTCTGATTCATCATTATAGCCACACAAGCATTGCATACAATTATTTAAACCCTTCAAGTCCTCAGTAAATGTCTGCAGAAAGGAAAATTAGGCTCTGGCATGAGGAAATCGGAGTCCTGTTACAGAGCCAAGAGGTACACATGAAATAAATGTTGAAGAATGGGAAATGATTAAATGCTAAACTATGTCTCAGATTTTAATTGTTATAGAGCTAAACTCTAAGGGACAATCTCCAGAAAACAAAAAACACATAACTGTATCTCCGCTGTCCTCAATCTCTGACGTGCCTTCTCCTTCTTTCAAGGACTGGAAGCATCCACAAAGGGCTGCTTCTGGTGACTACCCTGGAGGGCTGTTAGAGTCAGGTTATCACTTGGTCTAAAATTGATTTATTCATTGGGAGAAGACCATTGGTGGGAAGGTTTCATACCAAAGAGAGAGTTGGACAAAAACCTTTGCATCTGAAATTCTGAAACATGTTGGAGGTTCACATGAAATTGATTAAAGACAAAACTGAAGTCCTCTTTAGTTTTTTAACGGTTAGTTCATGGTCAAGAAATGACTTATTCAGGGGTGCCTGGGTGGCTCAGTTGGTTAAGCAACTGCCTTTGGCTCAGGTCATGATCCCGGAGACCCGGGATCGAGCCCCACATCGGGCTCCTTGCTCGGCGGGAAGCCTGCTTCTCCCTCTCTCACTCCCCCTGTTTGTGTTCCCTCTCTGGCTGTGTTTCTCTCTGTCAAATAAATAAAATCTTTAAAAAAAAAAAAAGAAATGACTTATTCAAATAGCCTTGTTATTTTAAATAGATAGTTCCCACCCTCCACTGGATTGTGTTTAGAAAGAAAATAAATAGTTTCCCATCTGTTACACAATAAAGTAAAAATTCCCCAGGCTAATATCAAATCCACCCCCCACCCAGGCTGACCAGACTCACTTGCTGACCATACTTCCTATTACTCCCCATTATGCACTCTGCACCCCAGCCAAATTAAAGTACTCGCTAATCTTAGCTGAACTCCCCCTTCCCCGCCTTCACAAATTTATTTAGGCCACTGTTTGCACTGTGGGGAATATCTTCTCCGTGTTCTAATCAGACACCATTTCCAGGAGCCATCCCCCCTAAAACCACTTTTTTTCATCTTCCACTGCACTGTCTCAATCTCTCTCCACTGAACTAAATGGGATGTGAGGGCGGAGGTCTGTACTTACTTGACACATTAAAGTCACTTTTTAGTAGTAAGGACCTTTTTTTTTTTTTCTATTAATTGTTGATTTTCAGAGTCTCCCTAATGGTTTCAAAATACTTTTTCACACATTAAGTAATTTTCATACTTTTCTCAAACTAGTCAAAATAGTTCCATTTTGGAGTGAAGAGTTACAATAAGTGTAGTCAGTCACTAAGGACCAGAATATGGCTGATTTTGGTAAGTGCTTCATATGCACTTAAGAAGAACGTGTGTTCTGCTTTTTTTGGATGAAGTGCTTTATCAAAATCGATCAGGTCAAGTTAGTTGATTGTGTTGTTCAATTCTTCCACATCCTTACTGATTTTTCTTTCTACTTGTTCTACAAAGTACCAACAAAGATTAAAGTGTTGAATTTTGAATACCATTTTTGTTCAAGTCACATTTATACTTTATTTATATATAATAATTTATTATAAATGTTTAGGGATATTTATTATATATTTATTATAATGTATGGCAAAAGAGGTATGAGATCTAGAAACTAAAAAGTATAAAAATATCACTGAGTTAAAGGAAACCTAAATACATGGAGAGATATAATGTGGCCATGAATTAGAAGATTCAACATTTGTAAAATGTCCATCATCCTCTGATTGATCTATTGACGTGATGTAATCTCAATAAAAATTCCAGGAGAGTAGAAACTGACAAGTTGATTCTTCAATTCATATGGAAATGCAAAGTACCTAAAACGATGAAGAGAACTTCCATAAAGAAAAACTGGGAAGACTTACCACCTGGACATCAAGACTTTTATAAAACTATGATAGTCAAGATAATGTACTATTGGCATCAAGACAGAACACTAGATGAATGGAACAGAACAGAGCCCAGGAAATACCTGCAGGTATATGGACAAGTGATTTCTAACAAAAGTGCAATGGCAATTCAATGGAGATACGCAATAATAATAAACTTTGTCTCATACCTCACATCATATACAAATTTAACTCAAAAGAGATCATAGTTCTAAATATAAGACATAAAACTATAAAACCCTGAGAAATGAGCAGAAGGAAAAGAAATTCCTTGTGACCTTGACTTAGGCAAAGATTTTTTAGATATGACACCAAAAGCATGATCCCAAAATAAATTGACAAATTATACTTCATCAAAATTACAAAATTCTTTTCATTGAAAGACACTGTTAAGAGAATTAAAAGGCAAGCTATGGTAGCAGAGAAATATCTACAAACCCACATATATAATAAAGGATTTTTATCCAGAATATATAAGAGCTTTCAACACTCAATAGTAATACAAAAACAATTTTTCAGTGGGCAAAATATTTGCCTAGAGACTTCACCAAGGAAAATATACAGATTTTAATCAAGCATATGAAAAGATGCTCACAACAGCTAACTTACTAAGAGAATGAAAGTTGTGAGATTGGAACCTAGGATAAAATTGAAAAGACAGACCGTAACGAAGTGTTAATAGGCACCTGCGCATCACATGTATTCCTCATGGAAGTGTACAATGGTACAACCACTTTAGAATATAGTTTGCCATTTTCATAAAAATTGGAAGCTATATCTACCATATGACTCAGTCATTTCACCACTTGGTATTTGCCCAACAGAAATCAGAACATTTATAGCCATAGGAATACTTGCACAGGAATGGTCGCAGCAGCTTTATTTGTACTAGCCAAAATCTAGATTCACAGCAAATGCCCATTCGTGGGCTAATAAATAAACCAATGTTGGTATATCCATAAAATGAAATGTTACCCAGAAAATAAACAGATAAATACTCATACACACAGCAACATGGATGAATCTCAAAATAATTATGATATGAGAAAAAGTCATGCAAAAAATTGAGTATACATTGTATGACTCCTTTTACAAAAACATTACAGAATGAACACTATTCTATAGTGACTGTAAGCAAATCCCCAACTGTGACTACGGTGGCAAGTGGGTAATGAAGAAGAGGGGAGGAAGGAATTATGAAGGGGCATAAGGAAACTGTGAAGTGGGGTTGGGTGATGGATATACTCATTTTCTTGACTATAGTTATGGCTGTGTGGGTATATTCACGTCAACACTTGTCCAATGTGTACACTTTAACTCATGCAGTTACTGAATGCCGTTGTACCTAGATAAAGCTTTTACAGAAATCTGAAAGCAACTAGGAGTGCTTGGATGTCTCAGTGGGTTAAGCATCCAACTCTTGATTTCAGCTCAGGTCATGATCTCAGGGTTGTGAGATTGAGCCTCGTGTTGTGCTCCAGGCTAGGCATAGAGACTGCTTAAGATTCTCTCTCTCCCTCTCTCCCTCTGTACTTCTCCATCATACTCTCTGTTGAAAGAAGGAAGGAAAGAAGGAAAGAAAGAAAGAAAGAAAGGAAGGAAGGAAGGAAGGAAGGAAGGAAGGAAGAAAGAAAGAAAGAAAGAAAGAAAGAAAGAAAGAAAGAAAGAAAGAAAGAAAGAAAGAATCTGAAGGCAACTCTTACAGTGGTCTTAGCTTTACTTTAAATATGGCTTATGAGAACTTAAACTCATTGAGTACAGCAATAATGTCAAACATTTCTGAGGCTACATCAGACTTTCCCCTAATAAATGCTCTTGTAACAATCAATACTTCCATTTTGTACACATGTCAGAACCGCCACCAATTACTTATTTGATCAATGTTTCTCCTTCCATGACTCAGAGCTAGTATCAGTACCCTTCATTACTGAATCCTTAGGTCCTGGCACCAAGTAAGTTCTCTGTAAATACTTGTTGAATAGAATATCCTTGACCTGGTATCTATGTAATAAAGAGCAGGTTGTTGATGCTTTCAATGATAAACACTTAAAAGCAAAAAAATGGTTTTTGCTCTCTACGCTTTTCATTTCCCCATTCATCTTATCATTTTTTCACTTGAGAAAAAATTTTTTTCAGTATTTTGAAACAGGAATCTGTTGGGGTTTGCCACACCCTGGTCTCTGTTAGTAAGTTACCAGGAAGGAAAAAAGACAAACATTACAGCATAATTTCAGTGATTTTTAATGATAAATGGTGTGATGCCACCCGTGGAGATTACACAATATAACCATCTTTTCACCTGATGATTAAACTGGCATTGTCAGCATCAAAAATGGGAAAGAGACTGTATAAACGTAAGGGCAGATGGATTATATCACAAGTAATGATATACTCGTGAAACTCGAAAGCTCCCTTAGGGGGTTGGAGCCAATGGGCTAGAAGGTTTTTCAGAGACCACAGGCCTGATATCCTATCCTCAGCCACCTTCCCACATCTTAATTATGAAAACATTCAAGCTCAATATTAGTACAACAGTATTTGAAGAAAGGAAAGTTAATGTATCCTTTTTCCTTCACTCATTCCCCAGCTGCCTATTACAAAGCTCCTAGATTACAACCTCTGGTATCTCTACCAAACACCTTTTTTTTTTTTTTTTAAATTTACATGTTCCAAGATTCATTGTTTATACCCCACACCCAGTGCTCCATGCAATACGTGTCCTCAGTACCCACCACCAGGCTCACCCATTCCCCCAACCCCTCCCCTCCAAAATCCTCAGTTTGTTTCTGAGTCCAAAGTCTCTTACGTTTCGTCTCCCTCCCCAATTTACCCCACTTCCCATTTCCTTTCCTGCTCCTACTGTCCTCTATATTACTCCTTATGCACCACAAGTAAGTAAAACCATGTTATACTTGGTTTTCTCTACTTGGCTTATTTCACTCAGCATAACCTCTTCCAATCCAGTCCATGTTGCTACAAAAGTTGGGTATTCATCCTTTCGATAGAGGAGTAATATTCCATTGTATATATGGACCATATCTTCTTTATCCATTCATATGTTGAAGGGCACATTGGCTCTTTCCACAGTTTGGTGATTGTGGCCATTTCTGCTAAGAAAACTGGGGTACATATGGCCCTTCTTTTCACTATATCTCTATCTTTGGGGTAAATACCCAGTAGTGCAATTGCAGGGTCATATGGTAGCTTTATTTTTAATTTTTTAAGGAATCTCCCCACTGTCTTCCAAAGCGACTGCACCAACTTGCATTCCCACCAACAGTGTAAGAGGGTTCCCCTTTCTCCACAGCCTCTCCAACACTTGTTGTTTCCTGTCTTGTTAATTTTGGCCATTCTGACTGGTGTAATGTGGTATCTCAGTGGGGTTTTGATTTGAATTTCCCTGATAGCTAGTGATGCTGAACATTTTTTCATGTGTCTGTTAGCCATTTGTATATCTTCTATGGAGAAGTGCCTCTTCATGTCTCCTGCCCATTTTTTAAGCTGATCATCTTCTTTTTGGATGTTGAGTTTGAGTAGGTCTTTATAGATCTTGGATATCAGCCCTGTCTGTAGTATCATTTGCAAATATCCTCTGTCATTCCATTGGTTGCCTCTTTGTTTTGTTGGCTGTTTCCTTTGCTGTATAGAAGCTTTTTATTTTGATGAAGTCCCAAAAGTTCATTTTCACTTTTGTTTCCTTTGCCTTTGGAGACATGTCTTGAAAGAAGTTGCTGTGGCCGATGTCAAAGAGGTTACTGCCTATGTTCTCTTCCAGGATTTTGATGGATTCCTGCCTCACGTTGAGGTCTTTCATCCATTTCGAGTTTATCTTTGTGCGTGGTGTAAGAGAATGGTCTAGTTTCATTCTTCTGTACAGAGCTGCCCAATTTTCCCAGCATCATTTATTGAAGAGACTGTCTTTATTCCACTGGATATTTTTTCCTGCTTTGTCGAAGATGATTTGACCATAGATTTGTGGGTCCATATATGGACTCTCTACTCTGTTCCACTGCTCTATTTGTCTGGTTTTGTGTCAGTACCATGCTGTCTAGTGATCACAGCTTTGTAATAAAACCTGAGATCAGGTAATGTGATGCCCGCCGCAGCTTTTTTTTCTTCTTCAACAATTCCTTAGCAATTCAGGTTTTTTTTTGGCTCCATATAAATTTTAGGATTGTTTGTTCCAACACTTTGAAAAATGTTAGTGGAATTTTGATTGGGATGGCATTGAAAGTATTGATTTCTCTGGGCAGTATAGACATTTTAACAATGTTTTTTCTTCTGATCCATGAGCATGGAATGCTCTTCCATATTTTGTGTCTTCAATTTCTTTCAGGAGTGTTATATAGTTCCTCAAACAGATCCTTAACTTCTTTGGTTAGGTTTATTCCTAGGTATCTTATGGTTTTGGGTGCTATAGTAAATGGAATTGATTCTCTGATTTCCCTTTCTATATTTTCATTGTTAGTGTATAAGAGCACAAGTGATTTCTGTGCATTGATTTTGTATCCTGCCACATTACTGAATTGTTGTATGAGTTCTAGTAGTTTGGAGGTAGAGCCTTTTGGGGTTTCCATATAGACTATCATGTCATCTGCAAAGAGAGAGAGTTTGACTTCTTTGCCAATTTGAATACCTTTTATTTCTTTCTGTTGTCTGATTGCTGTTGCTAGGACTTCTAACACTATGTTGAACAATAGTTCTACCAAGCACTTTAAATTAAAAAGTCTCCATTTTAAAAAATCTTGTTTCAATAACTTAAATAGCTAGAGTGCTGGCTGCTGCCTCCAGCACTCTGAGCAGCCGAGCGAGGCACTGGAGCAAAGGGTCAGAAAAGCACCTAATGGGAAAAGTGACCACAAGGAAGGTCATTATCGCCTCCATGGTACACCTTGGCAGCCAGGCCTATCAGGACCTCCCCTCTACCACTCTGTGCTTTGAGAAACAGATATCTCCTTTGACAGGAATGAAACATGCTGTGGGCACAGCCCTCAGTCTTAGACAGTTTTTCAGGGAATCAGACTATCAGATCAATGGCGTCCTTTTGGCTCTTGTCATGGTCAGAATCATCAGGCACTCTTCCTCTCTGTGACTTTATGCAGGCACAAAATCTTCTTCTATTTTCAAATCACTGTATCACTTGTTCTCTTTCTTTTCAACCCCACAATGACTACCTTAACACAAGTCCTATTTATCTCTTATCCAGGGACAATTTAAGATCATTGCATGTTGTAAATACCAAGAAAAACATTAGTTCTGCCATCTCTTAGGTATTACAAAATATATAATCATAAAATAAAAAGCTTTCCATACGCTGAAATGAAGAATTTCTTTCCAGACTTTTTTCAAAAATCTAGGTACATTTAGTTATGTTTCCACAGACAATGTTGGCCAGGGAAAGCTTTCTCTAGAAACTCATATTTGCACCGAGTTTTAGGAATAGCTAGATGAAGAAGGGAAAGTGCATGTGCCATGGTATTCTGGTATGAAACAGGAGGGCCCTGTGGCATGAATTAAGGAAAGAGGGGTAGGAAGTTAGAGAGGACCCTAACTATGATGGTCTAAGTGCTAAGCTAAATTTGGCCTTCAAACTGCAAGGAAGTCAACAACAAATTTTAAAAACTGATAGTTGCCAAAGGGGAGGAGGGGTTGGAAATTGAGTAAAAGGGGTGAAGAGGAGAGGGAGACAGGTCTCCAGTTATAAAATGAGTAAATTGTAGAAATAAATGCACAGCATATGGAATACAGTCAATTATGATATTGTGATAGCCATGTCATGGGACAGATGGGAGCTACACTTGTGATGAACATGGCATAATGTACAAACTTGTCAAATCACTAAGCTGTACACCTGAAACTAATGTGATGTCCTATGGCAACTATACTCAAAAAAGAAGAATAAAAAGGAGGAGGAGGAGGAGGTAGTGGAGGAGACGGAGGAGAAGGAGGAGGAGAAAAAAAGGAGGAGGAGGAGGAGGAAGAGGAAGAGGAAGATTTGTAACACATTAAGGTCAAGCAAACCTCTTTCTGTAACTTCTGGCACATTTGAGATCTACTGACATTTTCAGGTGCAAAGAGAGAATAAAAATAAAATACCAAAATAAAACCAAACTAAACAAATCTATATTATATAAGCACATAGCCATGATTCCAAAGGATAAGTTTCCATCGCAGACTTCTTTCAGACTCTGTTTCCTCAAGTTCCTCTCAGTGGTCTCCTTGGCCTGGGCGCCATCTTCTCTGTTATGTCCTCTATGATTTCCTAACTTTATCCAGAGTTAAGCCCAAAGATCAATTTGAAATCTTCCTGACCAGTCTTAGGAACTTCTCATGTGGCTCTGATTTTCATCTTAGGGATAAGTCCCACCCTTACTTCATTACCCTTCCCACCTCCATTGCAAAACTTCCTGGGGGTTGGTTCCATTCCACACGTCTCAAGAACATTTCAGGCTACAAAACAGGAAGGGATTCCTATTATCCCCTCACACAGGAGAGTAGAGACCCAAAGCTCAATAAGAATTTCATCACTCAGCAACCTTGACATGTGTATATGTTATGGGTAGACTGTGCTCCCTCCAAATCTATATGTTGAAGTCCTCACCCCTAGTACCTTAGGATGTAACTGTATTTGGAGACAGGCCACTTAAAGAGTTATCTAAGTTAAAATAAGGTTATTAGGGTGGGTCCTAATGCACTATGACTGGTCTCTTTATAAGAAGAGGAGATTAGGACATAGATGCACACAAAGGGAAGACCATGTGAAAAAGCAGAAAGAAGATGGCCATCCATAAGCCAAGGAGAGAGACCGCAGAAGAAACAAATACTGCTGATTCCTTGATCTCAGACTTTTAGCTTCCAGAACCATGAGACCTTATATTTCTATTGTTTCATCCACCTAGTCTGTGATACTCGTTAAGGCAAAGCAAAAGAATAGGTCTAGAAAATAAATATAATATATGACAAGACAGAGAACTCTTTTTTCCCCACCAGAAGTCCTCTCAGGAGGACCTCTTCTTACTTCAGGACTTTATGGATCAATGTAAAAAGGAGTCAAAGTGCAGCCTAAATGGCCTGAGTCTGGATCTGTGAATGCCTGGGCATTCAAGAAGCAGGTGCAGATAAGCTGAGGATTTTGTCTGCTGTGGGACAGCAGACCTACTGAGGCTATGGGAAGGGTCAGTGAGGGTATCAGTTTCCTATCACTGTTATAACAAATTACCACAAACCTAGTGACTGAAGACAACACGAATTTATTATTTGTCTATAATTTATAGAACATAAATTTAATTTATAAATATAAATAGAATTTATAGAATATAAATTATAATATTTACAGAAGTCAGAAATCTGAAATCGGTCTCAGGTTAAAATCGAGGTATCCACATGGCTGCAATTCCTTTTGGAGGCTCCAGGGGAGCTTCCTTGTCTTTCCCAGCTTCTTGGGGCCATCTGCATTCCCTGCCCTCATGGCACCATCTTTAAAGAGCATCACTCCAACCTCTGTTTCCACTGTTGTATTTCTTTGACTCTTCCTTTTCGGCCCTCCTATTATAAGAACCCTTGTGATTACACTGGGCTCACCTGAGTAATCCAGGAATCACATCTGCCTGGTGCCTCCTGCCATGTAGGAAAACGTTCTGGGGATTTAGAGGTGGACATCATTGAGGAGGGGACATCACTCAGCTTCTGGTTTTCCTCACCAGAGAGTGGCATGACAGAAGAGAGACTAGGGGCACAGAAACACTGAAGGGAATTTCCTGAGTGGAAAGCTATGGGCTGCAATCCTTTACACCAGAATTCTTCAGTTACAATCACCTAATCACAAAATGCTTGGTATAGTTGGTTCTAGCTCCCCTCAGGGGCAGTCAGTGACCCAAGAATTAAGTTGTTACTTTGGGAGACAGTATGGGAGTAGAGAAATCACCCAAGCAATGAAAGGCAGTCAATATATGGTATATTATAAAGCCAGCTAACTCTGTGGGCAACTAAAGCTTACCAGCAGTGGGAAATTCTGGAAAAAAGTACGCAACACTTGGCTCAGAGTTGTCCCATGGGAGAAGTGAGGGGAAAAGAAGATCTATACACCAAATTCTGTTGGTCGCTAGCTGAGGGCTGTCCCCACATGTTGGTTCCCTGGCGCTTCTACTGCGTAATGTGCAGAGGAGTGGGGTTGCCTCTAGAGGGTCTGGAGACAGGCTTCCAGCAAAGAAATGCAAATCCTAACAGTCAGACATCAGTGGGAGAACACTACAGTGGAAATACCAAATGCATGTGGGCAGGACATCAACAGTGTCTGTTAAAATTAATTTAGACCAATGACATGGCTGAGTTTTGCATCCCCATTGATGTGGGGTTGAAATAGTCCATAAACATGAGGTAACAGCTGACATCTGGAATACATGGAGACTAAATAATGACAGAGCAGTGCATCTGTGCTTGTCTTATACCTGATGCGTCCAGGACCACCATTATGGCAATTCATTCTGTAAACTTCTTTGCAAAAACCAACCTCAAACTCCTTGCTATCTGGCTCCCCCTCAGGACTACTGCGGAGTCCCCACTTGCAGCATTTCCCTGGTCTGGAGCCAGTTTCCCCTCCTCTCCCACTCCCACCACATTTGGCTTAGACAGAACATCAATCTGCACTGCCACACATCTCTACTGCTCTTTTAAGTAGATGAAAATATACCGGATAGAGTTTCTCTCCACCTACTACTTCCTCCCTTGATTAAAAAAGAAAATTAAAAAAGAAATGACAAAAAGAAAAATCTCCAACTGTTATTTGCGCCTTCCATTTCACTCTTAGTCCTCAGCCCTTCCTCTCCACCCCCAGCCAGAGAGCAGGCACTTTGGGAGTTTCCACCGCCACGTGCATGAGGACGATACATATGTGGGTACTTTTAAGTAAGAAGTCAATGTTCTAGAATTTAATTTTCTCCTTTCACATTAAACCTGCCATTCTTCACATAATCGGAGTGATGAATGCAGAGTCAGACTTCGTCTTCCTGACATTAATACCCATCAGGACTTCAAATGCAAACAATTGTGACATTCGACTTTATAAAAATTACCAAGTGCACCAACTCTGCTTAATTAAACCATTTAAAAGTTGCTTTTGTTACATTTAATGAATGATATATTATACTGCAATGAAACATGCAGCAATACAAATACTTCACAATGCTTCCAATTAAGACTCACTTCACTTATGCCAATTGACAACACAAGTGTTCCACACTTCATTCAGTTTGTGCATTTTAAATGAACTGGTTAGTGAGAAGGGTGCTTCTGTGCTAATGAGTTTTGTAATCAAGGCATCTATTTTAATTTCAAATTGGCTAGATTGGGGGAAATTGCTAGACTAAATGACTGGTACTAATTAGGATTATAAAAATATTCATCATGCCATGGAATTAACATGGGGGTCTGATTTTCCTAAATTTGCATATTGCTTGAGTTTTTGGGGGAAAAATCTTGACAAATTGTCTTCTCTTTAGTAAATTGAACAAACACTATATCTGTTTTAGCCCTTCTTTTCATTTAAAGCATAATACATATTCATGATTTGTAAATGAAGTTAAATGATTTCAACTTCTATCTTCATTACCATATTAAAGATGTTGTCTCCATAAACTTCCTTAAAAAACTTCAAATCATAGTATTACCTATTTAAATGACAAACTCTTTGGTTTAATCTACATATTAACCCACATGTTGGACCAAACTGATGCGCAAAGAGACTAAAAATGGAAAAAACCTGAAAAGGAAACACACTGCCTTGTTGTTTATTTTTTCTGCTGGAGGCAGAATTAATTAGTCCTATGGCCTAACATCAGTAAGCAGTTTGATGGCTTCCAGTCCCACCCTGGAAAGTGCCATCGTCTGAGGGATGTGGCAGAAGAACCACTGGATTCATGTGAAGGTTGAGTCTTGGCATGGCTGATTTTGTTGTCTCACTATTACAGCACTTTCTGGGGCTGGGATTCAGTGTGCAGTTGCCCACATGCATTTCTGCCCAGATGTGGTGGTAAGTCTGTCTACCACTAGGGAGAATGAGGTGTGGAGGGGAGTCGTAGTGCAGAAGGTCAGGAAAGCCTAAGACAGGGAGCAAGGCAGGCCCCTCACTGGCTATGTGCCCTTGGGCAAGTTAACATTGCTCTCAAGAGTCATATGCTCACCTGTAACTTGCAAATAGTACTATCCACCATACAGACTCCTTCGAGAATTCATATAATAATGTACATAAAAGCACCTGTCACTGCCCATATAGAGGAGATACTTAAAAAGGCATATCTCCATTACTGAGAAGCACCTACATATCCAGCACTGAACACCATGGCACAGGCATGTAAGAGTTACTCAGCACGGACCTTAATTCATTGTGTATGTGTCCACCCCTTGGCTCCAGAGTATTTGTTTTCATTACAGTTGTCAAATCAAATAACCAAATACTAATTCAATTGTGGGGTCACAAAATTCATCTGAAAAACTACCAGAATAAATCACTTCCTTAACATCTATCTATACTGGATGCTTCCAAATAATAAAACCTGTATCTATCGCTGAGTTGTAAATAATATAGACTGAGGTTATATCCAAGAAGAGTACACTTTTTGTGAGGAGAAAAAAACATAATTTCCAGAGTTTCACAGTTTAAAAGGGGCCAGAGTGAAAAGTGAAGCTGAAGAAAAGAGAAATCTTAGACTCAGTGTATTCTGAGTTCAGGGAACTTTCCCTCTTCATCACATTACCTCTTGAAAAGGTATTTAAATAATGATTTGAGACAATTTTACCTAAAGTGACCTTATTCACACCTAAAATGTTTTTTAAGAGCACTATCTTTTAACTAGGATTGAACATAAGCTATTTAAAGTAGATTATTTCTCAGAATTTTTCCAATTATAAATGTAATCTAATGAAATAATAGAAAACTTAGAAAACAAATGGTATGAAAAAAAATACACAATTCCATGATCTGAAGACAATGCAGGAAACATTTGGGAATAATCCAAATTCTATTCCTTTTAAGGTTTTTCTCCTTCCCTCCCTCTTTGCTTCCTTTCTTCTTTCCTTGTCTTATTTTATTTTTTGCATATATGTATTCAAATAGCACTATTTAGCATATCTCATGCATGAATGTGTATATATATATATATTTTACATTATAATATGAGGTATATATGTATCAAATAGGAGCTAACGTGTATTCATGTTGTTACATGATCATCAAGACCACCATTCTGATGGTTACATAACATCCTGGCATGTATGGACCGTGACTTAAAGTCTCTTAATGTTAGGCATTCAGTAAAATTCAATACAATTCTTCCCATTAGGAATGACTGTGATAAACATCATCATACCTAAAACTTTGTGGTCTTTGGTATTATTCTCTTGGTACAGTCTCAGAACTGGAGTAAATGAATCACTGGTCAAAGTTATGAAATGTATGTCTCCTTTTTCTTAAGATTTATTTATTTATTTGAGAAAGAGAGAGAGAGGGGGGAGAGAGAGAGAGAGCGAGCGCACGAGTATGTGCCAGGTAGGGGGAGAGTCCAGGGAGAAGGACAGAGAATATACAGCAGACTCCCAGCTGAATGAGGAGCCTGCTGGAGGGCTCGATCCTACAACTCTGAGATTGTGGCCTGAGGTAAAATCAAGAGTTGGACGCTCAACCACCTGAGCCACCTAGATCCCTGAGTGTATGACTGAGGTATTTTCCAAGAAGGCAAACTCATATGCTTAGCCATCAATATTATGTCAGAATATGGGTTTGGGCTCAATTTTGCCCCAGTCAGGGTCATTTATAATATCATGCAGCTGATTTATGACTAAACTGGTGAAGGAATAGACAAAGATGGACTTCT
Source organism: Spilogale gracilis (assembly GCA_004023965.1). Lineage (NCBI taxonomy): Eukaryota > Metazoa > Chordata > Mammalia > Carnivora > Mephitidae > Spilogale > Spilogale gracilis. The sequence goes on from PITA01006715.1 coordinate 60,090, forward strand.
TAAAAGAACAGTTAGAAGACATCAGATGAGGGAAATGACAGAGAAGGAGAATTTAAAAAATATTAACTTCAGAGAATTAGATTGAACCAAAGACAGTAATACAATGATGTTGGGTAAGTCCGATTCATCCAGAGCATTCAAAAGGAAACTCTCAAAAAAATGCCCCCTTAACATTAATTTCACAGGTTGCATTTTAAAAAATGTGTTCCTTTCTATGCCATAAGGAGCATATTGTTTCGGCAAAGTTGAGGCGAAACCCATATTCTGACATGGTTTTGATGGTCATGCAAATGAGTTTGCCTTCCTGGAAGACACCTCTGCAATGTGTATCAGGAGACATACACACGGGCACCTGGGTAGCTCAGTCAGTTACGCTAAGCGTCTGACTCTTGATTTCAGCTCAGGTCATGCTTTGCATTCAGTGGGGGTCTGCTTGATGATTCTCTCCCTCTTCCTCTGCCCCTCCCCCTGCTCATTCTCCCTCTCTCTCTCTCTCTCTCTCTCTCTCTCTGATAAATAAATAAATCTTTTTAAAAATGGCCCTGACTGATAGCAAGCCCCCTGAGGGTGAAGAATAATGACTGCACAGAGGACAAGAGGATTCTGGGAAGCCAGTCATGTGCTCCTTTAATCAAAGTGCTAGTCATAGGTGAATTCAGTTTATGAAAATTCATCAAGTTCATGAGATGTACACTTTTCTCTATGTACGTTATACCGTGCCTTAAGAGGTATAGAGACTGACCCTGGCTTTAAAACGTCAGGTGCTGTCATACCAGGGTGAGTGGTCAAAATGGAGGCAGACATTGGAGGCAGAATAGAAGGTATGGTCGGGTCAGGTAGACAGGTTCTTAAGTCTAAAGAGGCTTGTCAAGGAAGGGACAAGCAAAAGTCCTGAGTGCAACAGTCCAAAAAACTGGAAACAGAGGGTCAGAATTAGGAACACTAGGCAGCAGTGTGAACACAAAGGATCAGGGCATGCATGAAGAGATGGTCACTCCATACAGGAAATGGGCGCAAGAAGGCAGAGAGGGCTGGGAAGCTGCTCCACCTCCTTCTCACCTGTGGCTGCAGTCATCTCCGTCACCAAAATACCATCTTGGCTGAATCTCTACCATCAGAGCCTAATTGCTTCGGGAAATGTGTTGGGGAAAGGTCATGAGTACCCATACACATACATGCTGCATCTTCCATTAACTATTTGAGCAAATATTCTTTTCTCTGAGAGAAATGTGTCAGCTTACCAAAACGGACATGTAGAAGGTAAAGGCAGAGCACAGCAACTCTAGGACATGACACAGAGAAGCAGTTTTGGGAAGACAAAGGCCACCAGATCCATAATTGTGTTGAAGGTTGTTCCTTTGAGCTAATGTTCTCGTGAGCCAAGTTGCCATGGGTGGAGATTTTTACCGCACGCCCCTCACTGAATGCAAGTTACTATTGTACGTTCAACTCGTTTTATCATTCAAAACACAGCTCAGACAGATTAATGGTAATATCTGAATAACACAGAGGTCACTCCTGCTCCTTAATAAAAAAAAAAATAGGGCCATTCTTGGCCTACTATTTCTGTTCTTACCTCCATGAAAGTTGCCTCATGGAAACCAATGTTTCTATGGTGATGGAGACAGCATGTCCCCATTGTACCCATGAGATCTCTTGAAGAGCACAGTCAGCTTGGCAGAGGTTAGTGGGACTCTGGATTTTCTTTCTCTTCAGTGATACACAAATGGTTTTATAGGCATGGAAGGGACCTAATCAAATTACAATGTTTTTCTTTAAACAGAAGGTGCCCTTCAGTAGTACACTCATTCCATGGAGGATATGCTTCAAAACCACAGTCATCCCTGGTTAATCCCCAGCAGCTTTATCCTCACCAGGTGGGGAGATATAAAACCTGTTTCTGCCAATGACTACTGAGGAATGTTGTCATCACCTGCTAATCCTGGAGCTCTGAATACAATTACATTTCTAATCTGAGGGTTTACAGGAGAATACAAATGAAAGGAAGAGCGTCATTTGTATCCAGCATTCCCGAAGTACAGGGTTTAAACTTCCTTTTGAATTTTCAGGCCCTCCACATTCCAGATATTCTAATTCTCCAGTGCCCTGTTCATGCAGGACCCCAGATAGGGTCCAACCGGCAAAGCCTGCATGGAACCACCATCACCTCTTCAGCTGTGGACTCTGTTTGGCCAGGGACAATGCCCCAAACTACATCAGCTCCTTAACCAGCTTGTCAATCTGTCAGCTACTATTGAATTTAGCTGGTAGCAGGTGATCAAAAACAAACAAACAAACAAAAAACACACATAGTAGCCCGCTCTGCCCGACTTTTAGAACAGCAACCCTTCTTTATGTGTGCTAGTGTTTCAGGAAGTGGCTTTTACATTAAAAATATTGTTAATTCCAGATCAGTCTAGCCCAGAAGTGTCTGAAAAATAACTGAGTCTGAAATCTCATGGAGTTCCTCATCTCTGATCTCCAAAGCCTGCTGTATGTTAAAGTTTCATTTTGCTAAGAAGATAAATGATAAAAGAGTGTTTTTGTAACTCCACCTCTCTTGCAGAAAAATAGCTGTTTTCAACTCTGTCTCATGCCAAGGACCCCTGTGCCAGGATGTATGTATCCATGAATACATGAACATGTACAAGAAGAAGAAGGAGGAGAAGGAGAAGAAACTACACTAAGTCTCTTGTCAAAATGAGGAATGTTTAAAAATCCATATTTCTACAGTACCGAGAACAACACCTATCAATTTAGAGGACTGTAGTAGCCTCAAAACCTATCTCAAAGTCTTTTTTTTTAATCTCAGTTTGAATAATATTATAGAGCCCACCAGCTAATCCAAAACATTACAGTGTAGTTTCAGTCATCAGTGAGGCCATAGCCTGATGGAAACAAAAGAGAATCCTGCCTCTGAAATAACTGTAAATACAAAGCCAACCAAAGACGTTCTAGGGCTTTGATTCAGAGAGGAGAGGAGAGGAGTAGCTTTTCTTTTATTATTCCAATTTGATCAACCATAACCTATTACTTTTGCCGGTTGTTTTGTAAAGATTCTTATAAAGCATTTCCTAAGATTTGTATAGCCAAGAAAGAATTTCTCATCTTTAGTAAGTACTGAGCTCTTTTATACTAAAATGCAAACTGCCAGGGGAATCTGCAGTACAGAAGAGGATCTGGCACAGGAATTAGCAGGAATTGGGAAGCTCCTAGGACGGCCAGAATGGAAGGACTTGGTCAAAAGCCCAGGTCAAGCTGAACAGGAAACAGAGTAACTTTACTATAATATGACACATCAAAATTGGAGAGCCATGGCCCTCCAAAGGGTCATGTGCAAGGTGCATCTGTCCCTACCCCACACCCCTTTGCAGCTTTGGAAGTTGGGAAGCTTGGGTAATCTCCCACAATCTGGCCTTGACCAGTACAAGGTAGCCATGTTTCCTAGTTGACTCACAACGTGCCCTCTGGCATCTCAACTAACACAATACTATGTCCATGTCTCAATTTCTAGCTACAATTTTGTTCTATGCAGAAGGTATTTCCTTAATTCTCCAGCAATCCCTTTAACCAGTGAGATCTCTTGGCAAGTCTCCTGCAGCTTTGAGATAGCAATTTGGAAGGTAAAGCAATTGGATATTGTCCCTTTAAAATATCATTCAATTAGGTCTTTTGTAATGCATACAACATAACGAAATAGCAGTACTGATTCTAAAGAAATTGCTAGTGCATTTCATCAAAGGCACAATAATGGAAACATCGATTCACTCCTCACCACAAACATCTCCCTTCAAAGCTGCAGTTACCTTCCTACTAACACTTTTCATTTTCTCTAGAAGAAACCAGCTGCCTCAATGCATGCACATCAGAGCAGGTTCTAGTCTGAAATAAGACATTGGTATATCAATCACAACTCTCCATCTGGGGATGCATAACATCCCTCTCCTTGATTCCAAACCAATAAATTATTCCAAAATAAAGAAAAACTCTTCCAAACCCTGGACGATGGAGGCTAGGTATTTTATGCCAATTCTGCAAACATTGCCAGGGGCATCGTCTGCCTCCTCACACCATTTATTTAAAAGAATGGCAGGGCACCAGTTAGAAACTTTATGGGCTTGAAGAACATTCAGCCACTTTATGCAAAAGATGTCAACAAGAAAGAGCACCTAAGGAATATTATATCCAGAAATGTGCAGTGTGATTAGGAAAATCCATCAACTCCCACTGCCACATATCCAAGTATTGTTACTATGTAAAAAAGCAGCCACCAAGACTGAATAAAAGTATTTTGAATGCTTTATATCCACAAGGCTACTTCACGAGCAATGCCCCAGATGTTCTCAGTGATATGAAGATGGAGGAAAAGAATACTCCTTCTAGATACATCCAAGGCATGAGAGGTCTAATCTAGCTTGTCTCTGTATAAATAAAAACATAGTTTAGGATTTCTGAGTGTCATCTACATAAGTTACCATCATAGTCAAAAAATTTATTTTTTTCAATATAGCTTCAAAATTCATAGCAATACGAAGCATCCAAACTCACAGACTACCTGACATTTGGCTAAGTCTTTCATACAATATCCACTTGATGCTATGAAAGAAATGTATTTGCAATGGCTTGTGTTCTGCAAATGTCATGTGGCTGTCTTTAGGGAATTGCATTAAGCACCTGGCACCCACCATGAGGCTCTATTAATGAGAGATATAAAGGTTATGCTGAAATTATTGTTTAAAGGTGCTGACATCTCTCTCTCTCTCACACACACACACAGACACACACACACACAGTCATATTCACAATCACATATTCACATATATAATGAGGAGCCACTGTCTCAGGATTTAAGAGAGAAGAGAAGAAGCAAAGCTATTTCAATTAAGGTTAATTTGTGGATATCTCTACACAGGGCAGAATATCTAATGCTTAGAATTATCTATTTTCTTCACTGATTGATTCCTGAACATGACTACATAAGAGTTTGGCATCAAGCACTGTACTAAGGTTCTATACTAAGGAAATATAAAGAATAATCTAAAGTCCCTTTTTCTTAAGTATAAGTTGATCAGCTACAACAGGCTCATTACCATAGCATTTATGCATTCCTCCACTAATTTGTTCAGCTCACAAGTATTTACTGAATACCTATTAAGTACCAGGTACCGTACTAGCACTGGTGATACATCAGTGAGCAAAACTGGGCCTGATCCTGCCCTCCTGGAGTTTGTAGTCTGGTGAGGAACACAGATAATTCAAAGATCACATAAGTCAGTATAAAAGCTCACCGTCACAGGCCCTCTGATGGGGGAAGTGGAAGGCACTGCATCACACAGCACTGAACTTTGTCAGGGAGCGTAGGGAAGATGTCCTGAGGAAGTGATATTAGATCTGAGATCTGACAGGAACGAAGTTGCCTTCAGGGAAGAAGATTCCAGGCCCAGGAAATGGAGCCGGGGAGACAGCTGGGGAGAAGAACTGAAAGAAGGCCATTCAAGAGAAAGTGAACGGTGAGTCAAGTTGAAGTAGGGACCAGCTAAGAAGGTCCTAGCAGATTCTACAGAGGACTGTGGTCTTTTTTCTGTGAACAAGGGAAAAATGAGGAAATCCGAAGATCTACATTTGGGAAATAGATCATTTGGGTTATGGTATGAACACACCAGAAGAGGCTCTGGTCATCACTTGAAGGACAGATATAACCTATGTTTAAGTGGTGGTGGTAACAGAAGTCCACGGAATTAAGAGATGGAGATAAAATGATAGGTTACAGCTGCTAGGGTAGGAACAAGGAAGTATTAAGGACACGTCCTAGGTCTCTGACTTTTGCAACCAAATGGATACAAATGGATACCAGGGAACAGTGGAAGAGAACCAGCTATGTTAGACGGAGAGTAGAAGTCCATTTTTGGAATACCTTGAATCAAGAGCTTTCTGAGACGTACAAGAGACTAGGTCAAGTACACAGCTGGATAAATGGATCATGAGTTCAAAGAGGAGGACTTATTATATCTTAAAGGTACTGTTAGAAAACAACAAAATGGACATGTTTGAGACTTCCCTTCCTTTGCTGAACTACAAACAATGGTATATTCAAATTTTACCAAATCAACACAGCAGGGATCTTCCCTATACTTGGACTCTGGACAACATTCATTCCAGCTCTGGTTCCGGGCAGACTTGAACCAACACCTTAACCCTTCTGCATCTTCATTTACTACAATCACTATAAAATTACTGTGAATACACATTTCCTACTTGCTTCACAGGGTTGTTCTAAAGGTCAAATGAGTAAGATTATAGAGGAAACCATATAAGCCTATGAAATGATAATCAGCTCTGCCAATAAGTGACATACACCTGCCTGCATATTTTGATACTAAAGAGGAGAAACGAGAGTTCGTTGCTGCGGACCAAAGGAGCCTGGCGAGAACGAGGAAACATCGCTGAATCCCCTCGAAAATTTGGACTACATAAATGAGTGCTTTTCACAGGCGGTACGTGGGTGACAAGATGTGAATAAAAACAGTGTTGCTTACCTTTTGATCCAGACTGTAGGCCAGCACCCAGTCCTCCTGCTTGGGATGGAAGAGCAGACTCTGGATGTAGAAAGTGAGCCGGTATTTCTGGTAGGTGGCCCCTTCATCTGAGCTGATTAATATGCTGCTCTCCATTTCAGGATCACTAAGAAGCATGATCTAAAGAAAGGAGAGAGGAGAAAATACAGATGGAGTTAGCATGAGAGAATAAATACAAGAAATTAAAGCATAAATATAAAGCCATCTGTACTTGTATATCATAGCACAGAAAGGGGCATGTGGGTCTCTATATGAAATACTTGTGTTTTTTTTCCCCTGATTTAGTCCTTTGTTGCTGAATGGAGCTGGAATACTATGCATGGTTAGGTCTGCATACAAATGAGGCTTCGTGTCATGATATCCATCTTACAGGTACTTTCATTGTTGATGTCCATCTTTTAAGTAGTGGAAGCATATTCTTATGGTCTTCTGTCTCCTGACCTTGAGACCATCACACAGCTTTTCCCCTGTCCCCTCCCTCAATTCTCCAGGTCACTCTTCATCACACCATTGTTCTTACTGTCCTTTAGTCTTGAAAAGGATCCCCCTCTTATCCCACTATTTGTTTTGTTCCTTCTGAATGAATTGATTATTTTAATTGACTTAAGTGGTTTCAATGATCTCTTTGTTCTACATACTTTCTAAAGCCCATATCCCCAAAGGCCCCTGGGGCAAAGACTGCTGCTGGAGAAAGTGCAGCATGGACAGAATGGTGTAGTAGAGAGGCTTTGCCATCGGAGGAGGCAGATTCAAACTCAAGGCTTCTCTGTTCATCATGTCACCTTGGAAACCTATTTAACTCTAGAGGCCTCAGTTTCCACAGCAACAATTGAGTATCATGAGATCGGAAAATGGCTTTGAGCACTTGGCATAACATAGTTTTAGAAGTGATCGCTATAATTATCATCGACCTTTCAGTACTTACCTACAAGCCTCCTCGCATCAGTGCAGACTGGCCTCTACTTATAGGACCTCAATGATACTGGTCTCACTAAATGTGTGACTAACTCTTCAGTATTTAATCCAACAGACACTTAGACACTCGAACCTTTCCCACAGTGGAAATTCTGACAGTCTTAGATACCAATGGCAATTCCATCCTTCTTGCATTTTCATTCAGGGGCTTTCATAACACCATGCTACCATGCTCATCTTATTTTCCTTTAGATCTGTTTTGAACACTCAACCTTCTTGGATCCCCTTATAAGATGAGTATTCCTAAACTGTCAGTGTAGACCTTCTTTTCTTTTATCCAAAGAACTGTTCCTCAGTGACTTCTTCCAAGCTTGCATTTATTTATTTACTTATTTACTTATTTATTTACTTACTTACTTATTTATTTATTTATTTATAAGATTTCATCTTTCAGGGGATGACTCAAAAAGTCAATCTTGATCTCAGGTCTCCTTTCAGTCTCAGACACAGCGTCCTGGCAGATTCTTCCATTTGGATGTTCACAGACACCTCAAACTCACCATGCCCCACAATATACATGATCCCAGTCTTATCCCTCTCCCACTGTGTCCTTCCTGGTTCAGTTCATGTTTCTACCAATGATTCAATATAAAAGCAAAAACCTAAGATTCATCCTTGACTCTGCTTTCCTACTCACCTCTGAAAATTAGTCTTCGAACCCCATGTATTTTACATAGTAATTAGCTCTAAAATCAGATCCATTCTCTTCCTGCCATTGTAACTGCCATAGTCCAAAACGAGATTATCTCTACATTGGATTACTATAAAATACCCCTAGCCAATCTCAGTCTGTCCCCTCTTGGTCCTCAATCCACTTTGTCACACTGTGGGTAGAAGAACTATCCTACAATATAAATCTGATTCCAACATCCCCCTACATAAAACCATTAGATGGCATATCATTGATCTTCCTATATTCTAAAATCCTTAAAACAGCCTAACTCTGCCGCCTGCTTTTGTCTCTAGTTTCATCAGTGCCATAGCCCTTTTGAACTTTATTATCCAGTGAGACCCAGCTTCTTTGAATTCCTCATGTTTGCTGAGTGACTGAATGAGCAAATGTGTTTATTTCCCCTTAGAGGTTTTCCTGTCTTTTGACTTATACTGCCACCAGTTGTTCGGGTTACTTCTACACATGGTCAAACCACAGGGCCCAAAGTACAAAATAAAGCCAAAAACCATTCCCGTTTCTTATAAAATAAAATTATTAAATAGAAGGATTTTAAAAATGTTACCCATAGTATATATCAGTATTATAAAGTAAGCTTTAAAACAGATTCAATCCCTTTAACTGAAAAGACTCATAGTCCTTTTCCTTTTATTCCTTTATAGCTTCCAAGACAAGCTTACTTTCTTTTTCTCAAATATTTGCTCTGGCTTCATTGAAATACGTTATTACTAGTTATCAAATTTTTAAGGAATGGATGGAATTACTAGTTACCAAATTTTTAAGGAATGGATGCAGTATAATATTTTTTTCATTCATATGTGAATAATCTAAGGGAAATGCTCTGAGATGGATTTTTCATAGATAGAATAGCTTCACATCCCTTGGCACTGTGAAGGGGTAGAGGCAGCAGATAAAAGCACCCCCACTGCCCTTGAGAACACCTCAGAGGATGCACCTGTGCTCCTTGCAAAGTCAGAGAGGACAAATACAGTGAGGAGGAACGAAGCTTTCATCACCACCCTTACTTGCTACCTACCATGAGCTGAGAGGCTACATAACAGGCAATGAAATCATTTTCCCCTGGTGCAGAGAAATTAAACTGCTTATTTTATGCAGGTATAAAGAAGCTTCATGCTTATGATTTTAATTAGAAGATAAGACCAACATCATAAACAGACTTTATTTTATATACCATGAGTTACTATATACTGAATAAGGGTTACCATCAAATATCTAGTGCAAGTCTCTTGCAGTTTCCTTCTGGGTGCACACACACGCACACGTACTTGCATATGCACATTTACCCATACACAAATGCTACGTGTGTGTGCCACACACAAATACATGCTCACACATACACTGATGTGGCATACAGGGCAGACATTAATGAATTCATACATAAGGCATATTGACACTGCGTGGTGGTTTTAGAGAGCTTTCGTTGGCAAGAGCACATTTTTATTGCAACCTTTCTCTGACATTCTCATCAGAAATCCTTTTATATACTTTGATATCACTGGAAGTGTCTATATTCAATCCCCGTTTCTGAGACGAATGAAATGAAGGGTAACAGAAACCTGTATGTTCTGGATTTCGAATCTGTGCTGGGCACGTCACCAGACAGTTTATCAAAGCCTCACACAATAAGGTGAACTACCGTCCATCCGTTGTGTTTTATAGATAAGGAAACTGAGGCCGAGGGGAGGAAAGACCACAGCACTTTACTATCTTTACGAAGGGACAAGTAGAAGTCAGAGAAGCATGGCTTCATCCTTTTCTGAAGCATCTCTAAGAAATCCATCAAAAAAAAAAAAAAAAGGCAGCTTCAAGAAAGCCCCTTGTGTCCTCTCATTCACAGCCATCTCTGGCCTAGAGGCCATGAAGAATTAAATAAGTAGGAATCTGAAGAGGAAATAAAATGTTAGTCCAAAAAAATAAAAGGACCATAATATTAAGATAAATATGAGAGCAAATGCCTCATCAGAAGTTGTTCTCAAGGTAAAATATGGGTATCGCATATTAATATATGTAAATAAAACCATCCTATATCCACCCCAATTTTTATATTAATAAGGGATTTCAAACGCAAATGCTTAAGAGAGCAAAACAGGTAAAATAAGCACATGAAGAGAAAAAAACAAGACAAAGAGTGGTGAGGAATTTGCCAACATGAAAGGTGCAGACCTTTCCTTAAAATATGTAGAATTTAATTTTTTTAATTGTACCCAAATTAAGTGTCTGTGGACTGAATTTATGAAGGAGGCAGGTGACTCTAATGAAGTTATGATAGTTCATTTCTACTGAAACAAAGAAATGTACAACCCTTGCCCCTTAATTTTTACTTACAGGTATACAAATATAAAATCTTTAGATGTCTGTATATTCTGCATTTGTATGATTTGGACAATATGAACGGGAGACCTCTGTTTTGTTTTGTTTTTGCTTTCTTTTCATTTTGATTTTTTATCCAACTTTCCCTCACATAAGCTCTGCAGTGGGAGTATATGTGTGTGCCTGAAGGGGAAATGGGGTATTTCTTCTATGGTCTAGGACAGTTATTAACGCTACAGGCTCTGGGGGAGAGTAGCTTGAGTTCAAATCCTCAGATCTATTACTTTCTGTGTAAAGGTGAGGATACTACTCAATTTTTCCAAGTCTCTTACCTCATCTATAAAAAGAAAAAAAGGAGGCAATAATTGTATCTAACTCACAATGCTGTTGAGAGGATTAAATGAGATAATGATTCAAAGAGCTTAGCAGAGGTGTGCCTGGGTGGCTCAGAGGGTTAAGCCTCTGCCTTCGGCTTGGGTCATGATCTCAGGGTCCTGGGATGAGCCCCACATGGGGCTCTCTGCTCAGCAAGGAGCCTGTTTTCCCCTCTTCTCTGCCTGCCTCTCTGCCTACTTGTGATCTCTCTGTCAAATAAAACAAACAAACAAACAAACAAACAAAACAAAACAAAACAAAACAAAAAAAACAAAGAGCTTAGCAGAGACGCACAACTGCTACATAAACATTAACCTTTATCTTTAAATCAGTCAGGGTAAGAGCACAGCTGAAGTCAGAAGCGATGCCAAGCAGGTGGGAGACAAACTGAAGCAATCTGGGGATTATATGCCTCCCTCTTGGCTCCCATCATTCCTGAGCCTTGTGGATAAAAATGAAAGGGATCTGTGGTAGGGGAAAGGGGAATTGCTGTTCAGTAAACAGCGGTGCAGACATGCAAGATGCTCAAGTTCTAGAAAGCGACTGTACAACACTCGTGCTGAGAGTTAATGATACTGTATTATACCATTTAAGATTTGGATGAGAGAGCAGATCTCCTATTAGATGTTGTTGTTGTTGTTGTTGTTTTTGACACAATTAGAAAAACCATGAAAGGATAAAATAGAAAAAAACTACGTTTTACATGCATTTTACATTGCTGGTAATATTTTAAGAAAAATGCACTCTATTTGCATATATCAAGACTGCCCTCATAAACACCCATCAATAGGTGAATTTTCTAAACTTATTTGTGACTTTGAATGACCACTCTCCTCTCTTCAAAGGAAGCTTCCAGCCCTTGAAGGAATTAAACACATCCTTGAGCTAGGGGTGAGAACCTCATACAACCAGTCTCTATGGATTTGGCTGTTTACCGTATATGAGTTGTCTGTATCTCAGATTAGAAATGGACAAGGTTTAGAGTTCATCAACATTTAGAATCTCTCTCTCTCTCTCTCTCTCTCTCTCTTTTTACTGTGTAACTTTTTTTGCAGTAAATTCCCTGGAAAGTTGAAGAACAGCAGCCCTAATTTTAATGGGGTTTTGCAACCTGCAAAGGTCACATGTGAAATTCAGGAATCAGGCGGGGACTGTGCCTAGCCAACTTATGCTTTCAAAAGCCTGTTAAGTTTATTTGTATCTAAAGCAGTCAAAATTAGTGTTAAACAGGTCAAAATCCTTACCACAAATCTTTCCACAACGCACCCTTTTCTGTTGCTTGGCATGTCTTCTAATACCAATGATGAATATATTATTTTAGTCAATTGTATTTTCTCTTTTCTATCTGTCATCCATAAAATGGGTGAAAGCTAATGGTTTCTGTCTCTCACCCTGCCAGAGAGCTCAGAAACGCAAAGGAACAAATTGTAGTTCAATGCTTTGAAAATGGTCTCAGAATACAAGTAGACTCCCTCTGAACAGAAAAGGAGAAATACTATAATTTACTGTATAAGGGAGTCTTAACAGGAGACACTTAGCACAGTTAGTGCTCAATAAGAAATAACAATAATATCAATACAAGCTCACAAAACAATATAAGAAAGATGCTCTTTAAGCTGACCACTAAACTGATTGACATAATTGATACGTTGTTGAGTATTGACTTATACATAAATAGAGCCTGATATAGATAAGATTTTTAATCATGACATAACAAGATATCAACATTCATCACCATCCCCATCCATCTGTCCATCTATCTATTCACCCATCCACCCATCTATCTAACACCTCTTGATATCAGTGGTTCTCAACTGGGGCAGGAGTGCAGGACTTGCTGCCCTCTGGGGACATTTAGCAATGTATTTAGCAATGTATTTAGCAATGTATTGCCCTCTGGGGACATTTTACTGCCACAATTGGGGGGCAGGGGAGGGTGATATTGCAATCCCTTGATGAAGCCCAGAGATGTTGTCAAACACATTGCAACATTGGGGACAACACCCCAACAATGAATAATTATCCAACACAAAATGTCAATACTACTGTTGTTGAGAAATCTTATCATAATATATACATTATACACATACATACATAAATATACATATATACACAAATCCTCTTTTGAGAAAAATATGTAAACTACATATAAGTTTTACAGATACATATCAATATGTATTTAGGCTTCCACACATGTCTCTTTCACCTACTACCATTTACACATGCCCCTTCTCCTTGTCCTTCAGAATTTAAGATAAGCATCACCAATAAAGCAATAATCACTGAGGCCAGTTGAGGGGAGGAAAAGCACAGAAACAATGACTCAACAACATAAAACAAATAACTGGATGAAAACATGGGAAAAGAACTTGAATAGATATTTTCCCCCCAAAAAACATACAAAAATTGGCCAAAAAGCATATGAAAACATGTTCATCATCGGTAATCATTAGAGAAATGCAAATAAAAACCACAAATGAGACAGCACACCTCATATCTACTGGGATGGCTATGATCAAAAAAGAGAAGAGCTAAAACCTGAAAATAGCCAAGTGTTGGTGAAGATGTGGAGAAACTCCAGTCATTCTTTTGTAAAGATTGGTTGTGCAGTTTTGGTGGGAATGTAATACAGTATGGCTACCATGGAAAACAGTATGGTGGTTCCTCAAAACATTAAAAATGGAATTTCATGCAAACCAGCATTTTCCCTTCTGGATATATACACCAAAGAACTGAAAGCAGGGTCTGGAAGAGATGTTTGTACACTCATGTTCATAAAAGCTTTATTCACAATACCCAAAAGGTGGAAGCCACCCAAGGGTTCACTGATGGAGGAACGGATGAACAAAATGTGGCATATACTCACAATGAGCTATTCTTCAGTCTGAAGAAGGAAGGTGATTCTGATACATGCTACAACATGTATGAAATGCAAGGACATTAGGTTAAGTGAAACAAACCAGTCACAAAGAGACAAATACTGTATGATTCCATTTACATGTGGTACCTAGAATAGTCAAGTTCATAGAGACTGAGAGTGGAAGGATGGGTGGCTGGAGGAATGAAGAGTTGCTTAATGGGTAGACACTTTTAGTTTTATGAAATGAGAGGAGTCTGGAGACTGGTTAACTGAACGTACCCTTTAAAATGCTTAAAGATGGCCAATTTTATGTTATGAACATTTTACCACAAACTTTTAAAAAACACAAAAATCAGGTGCCTGGGCAGCAGTTGGTTAAGCATCCAACTCTTGGTTTCTTTTCGGCTCAGGTCATGATCTCCTGGTCATGAGATCAAGTCCCACATCAGGCTCTGCGCTTAGTGCAGAGTCTGCTTCAGATTCTTTCTCCCTCTCCTTCTGCCCTCCCCACTCACACTGGCTCTCTCTCTCCCTCTCAATCAAATAAATAAGCCTTTTTCAAAAAAACCCACAATTAGGCATGAAATGACATAAAACAATGTGTTGAGAAAAATTTAAAACTAATCAAACATACACAGAAACCCTATTTACTCAACCATAATTTCCTAAGTCTTTATGCCAGGCTCTACTGTAAGGATGGGAATAAGAGAAATAATCAGACCAAATCAGACCAAATGAGAACCCCTGCCCACAGAGAGCATACACACGAGTGGGTAAAGTAAAATACATCACTTATCGGATAGTGATGAGTCCTTCAGAGCAAAATAAAGCAGGAATGGTGACAGAAAGTGCTGGAGAAGGAAATCTACAGTCTTACCAGTCAAGAAAGGCTCATTGAGAAGGTGACATTAGAAAAAGGGTGTAGAAGTCCAGGGAGTCAGGGGAGGAGGGAGGGAGGTGGAGTGTTGGAGACAGGATCCATAGGTGTTAGAGACACCTTGGCTTTATCCCAAGGGATGTGGAAAGTGCCCACGGGCTTTGAGCAAGGCACACACAGGCTGAGGTTTTATCCCGATCCTTTACGGTGACTGCAGTGAGCATCACAGGAGGGAGAGTATAGCAAGGATGGTGTCAGGGTCCAGGTGGAGGCCATTGTAATGATGCACAGGGAGAGGCTGCTGGCCTGGGCTAAGGTGAGTGCTGAGGCGCTGGGATGTGCTCTGTCTCCATCTCCAGTCATTCTTTTGTAAAGATTGGTGATTGATTGATTGACTGATTTGAGAGAGAAAGCATGAGGTGGGAAGGGAGGGGTAGAGAGAGAGGGGATGCAGGCTCTCTGTTGAGTGCTGAGCCCAATGCAGGACTCAATCCCATGACTCCGGGATCATGACCTGAGCCAAAGACAGATGCTTAACCAACTAAGCCACCAAGGCGCCCCTCTGATTATGTTTTAAAGGAAAAGTCAAAACGGTCTGCTTATAGTTAAGATGGGGAGTGTAAGAGAAAGTGAGGAGAGCCATTACAAAGTTTTCTACCTGTATGTTCATCTTGATGTTGCTTATCATAATCAGAAGTTGGAAATAACTTAAATTTTCTGATAGAGTTTGGGCCTGAACAATTGGGAAGACAAAATTACCATTTATGAGATAGGAAAGCTTGTAGAAGGGCAGGCTGAGGGCTTGGGAAAGAAGAAACATGGCTGTGGAAAGGCTAGGTTTAAGATACCTAAAAGACATCCAAAAGGGACATTAAGGAGACAATGGATTAGACAAGGTTCATTTTTAGAGAGTGGGCTAGCCTGCAGATACGAATTTACAAGGTACCTGTGTTTGAATACAATTTAAAGATGGGAATCTGTAGATCAACAAGATAGAGCATGAAAAACTGAGCTCTTTTGCTCTATTGAAGGGTCAGTGAGATAAGGAGGCACCAGAAAAGGAGTGTGAGAAGGAAGGAAGACCCCAAAGAGTACAGTGTCCTCAAAACTTTGAACCCAAGGAAAGACAAGCTCTCAAGGAAGAGAGTAATTGACTGTGGCAAATGAGGCTGACGGTAAAGTGGGATGAGAGCCGAGAACTGACCATGGAATCCAGCAACTTGGAGGACACTGGTGACCATGGCAAAGGTACTGGAGTGAAGTAGGCAGACAGCTGGTGTGGATGTGAGCAGAAGCTGGCATGACCGTTCTGGAAAGCAGAGTGGCAAAATGGAACCAGACTCTTATAAATATTCATACATTTGATCCTGTCATTTCTCTTCTAGGAATCTGTCCAAGGAAATCATCAGGGACCCAATAAAAGGCTAATGCACCTATATGGTCATCCCAGGGTTATTTATAATAATCAAAAACTGGAAACAATACAAATATCTGATAGAATGTGATAGAAAGTGAGCCAAACCCGTTCAATGGAATATTATGCAGCCATTCAGTATGAATCCAAATAGTTTTATGACATTTGAAAAATAATCAGATGCTAAAGCAGTGTATATAAAAGCAGGCTGAAAACACACAGGGCATAATATCAATTTTGTTAAATGTTTCTATCTCATGCCTATGTTTAGGCATAGATACACAACTCAAAGGAAAATTTACAGTTTTCCTATAAATTACAGGAAATTTCCTGTAGTTACAACTATGTGGCAAGATCATAAGTAATTTTCATTTTTTTCTTTACATTTTCCTATTCTTCCTGAATATTCTGCAATGAGCTGATATTATCTTCATAGTGATGTTCTCTCTCTCTCTTCACACACACACACACACACACACACACACACTCACTCTTTCCCATTAGAGGCCTTTCAAGAATCTCAGCAGGATTAAACTACCCACTGCTTGCTCTTAGAAAAACTGGGGAGCTGGATAAGTATCTATGCACACTGTAAGCACTGCTATGAGCAAAGGAAAAGTATGGGGGGGAAGGTAGGATAGTGAGGGGACGTCAACGGAGACGGCAACGAGAGTACCTCCCAACTCAGGACTGGTATTCCTGACCTGCTCTCTGGAGCAGGAATCCTTGGTGCCCACCTACTCTCCGTGCTTTAAACCACCCAGCCCAGCTAGCACTGCAGCATAGATTTCCCACCAAGTCCAGCCCTGCACATGGGGTTTCCTCTCCAGACAAAACTCCAGTACCCCTCCCATGTCATGAAAACCCAGCTTGGCACCAACAACACTTCACCACTGGGTTCCCATATTGTCCTCAGGCTCGGCCACGACAACACAACCATGTGCTCTACCAAACATTGCCCAGAAAGTTTTGTCCAAATCACTAAGCCTTACCCTATTGTTCCTATCCTGACTAATGCTACTCTGGAGCCTGGAAAGCCCAGCATCCTCCCTGCCCATTTTCATTCCTTCCCTTCCATGAAGCCTCCCGAATACGCAAACAGAACAATCTCTGCATTCCATGAACTCCATTGGCAAATCTGTTATCACACTGAACTGTGGTTTTATGTTTAAAATATCTGAAAATTTTGGGATGGTGCAGTTGCTTAAGTACCCAACACTTGGTTTCAGCTCAGGTTGTGATATCAGGGTCAGGAGATCAAGCCCCGGGTTACTCTCCAGGCTTAGCATGGAGTCTGCTTGAGATTTTCTCTCCCTCTGTCCCTCCTTCTCTTGCTCACTCTCTCTTTCTTTCTCCAAAATAAATAAATCTTAAATAAAATAAAATACCAGAAAATTCCTAAGTATTTTTATATATTTAAAAACATTAGCTGCATTTTGTTTCCCTTGTCTTCATCTCATGTGACCACCTAGATGTTCCTTTCCTCAGAGATGGAGAGCTTCACCCATTTCACACTCCGGTTTTCTTTGCTGGACTCAGCAAAGCACACACTCAATAAACATCTGATGCATGGCTGAGGGAAGGTCACTCAAGGGTCTCTGAGTTTGCCTGACCACCTATTCGATGCATTGGGTTTGTGGATTACCATTGCCCTAGCCAGAGATGCTCACTCCATCTGATTAAAAGCAGTGCCCAAAACCTTTACTGGAAGCACTGCAGGCAGCCGAGGAATTACCAGCCCCACCTACCAGCTCCAGCCACCCAGGACGGCAGCCACTCTCCACTCCAGTACCTCTTTTGTGGAAACACAGATAAATTTAATGCATCAACAGCTACATAATTTTTTAGCAAGTTTTTTACTTCCAAAATTTTGAAAAATCAAGTCCACCCTGGGGAGAGAATGAAAAAGAAGTTTCACAATTAAAAAGCAATAATAACAAAACTGAAGTCTATAGGATTTCGGTTAGAAGTAATTTTAGTGACTTCTGTTGAATTATTTTTAATGTTTTGATTTGCCTTGTTTTGTCTTTGGCCACATTAGGGGCACTAAAGAAAGACACAAACCCAGCCATGGACTCCCGCCCTCATGCGGAGTGTGTGCAGACACGGCTTAGATGGGGAGCAGACATGGGAACTGGCACAACGTTGTCATGGGCACAGATAATAACCAGGTGCTTTGGGAGAGGTTTTGATAAATATCAAATCAGTTGCACCAAGATCATCCAAGGTGTTTGCTATTTCAAGCATCCAAGTTGCTACTGTGCATGTCTGGGAACAGGTGGAACCCCAGAGTGAAGAGTCACGGCTTCAAATCCTAAAATCACAAAGGCAATGTCTGTATGAAAAGACAGAGAAAAGAATGTCCACCAGCAGGATACTATCTGCCACAAAACAAACCCTAATTCATAAGCATTTTGTTAAATCTGCGTGGGAAGGACATCCTGAAAAGACTCCAGGGTACAAAGGATGGTAAATGGAAATTAATTGCACAGTACCCATTCTAACTAATTTGAGAATTGCAGATTGTCACTGATACAGTATTTATTTAGTGTGCTATCTTTAATGTTTAAATCGGTGAATGTTAAAAAAAAAAAAGGTAGAGGGAACAAGGGCTTTTGTAAATTCACCTGCTAATCATATTTTTCCCTTTGGGATCTTATTCTCATATGAGAAGCCCCTGACCTAGGCAATTTTCAAGGACCTAACCCTAGATATCTGAGAAAGATGACTTTAGTCAAGAGAGGGAAGACGACCGTTAGATGGAATACAGATTAACATCCCATGTCCTGGTCAGGCTAGAAGAAACTGTTCAGTCAAGAGCATCACTGGTACTAGTAGCGAGGTCACCACGTTCAGGGAGCCCCACCTTGCTCAGTACGAATGCTAATCATGTGAACACACCTGAGAACACCCCTCAATCTCTGCCAGGCTTCAGAGGGGCAGGAAGGGGCTCACATGCAGCTAAATGCTAGATGTGATCAACAATGAATAAGGCAAATCTCCAACGTAACAGCCCCTTGAGCCAATGACCCACACAAGAGCCAAGCTATAAAAGCTGAGGGCACCTTATAGTCCTTCCCCAGTATAGGAACTGGCCCAAAGAAAGGGAAAGGGGCACCAATCCCACTATCCCAGGGAAGACATATTCAGCTACCAGAAAGAGAAAGTAAAATGGAGCCAGACTACACAAGGAGTTGGGAGACCCTTGAAGCACTTGGTCTGTGTTTTCTACCCACAGCTCAAGACACCTGCTCTGCATCCCTCACCTTCAGGACAGGCTAAACAATATCACAGGCTCTGTGTTGCATTGCATTTTATTGTTTGCCAATTCTCTCCTTGATCCTCTCTCTCTTCTCTCTGGGAAGGTCAGGCCAGCTACCACTGCCTACTGAATTCGTTTCCTAGTGCTGGGGACAGATGACCACAAACTCAGTGACTTAAAACAATACAATTGCATATCTTACAATTTAGATGTCAAAAGCCCCAAATGGGTCTTGCTGGGCTGAAACCAAGGGGTCAGCAAGACTCAGCCCTTTTCTGAAAGCTATGGGGAAGAATCTGTTTTCATCCCAGTTCTAGCCTCTAGAGGCTGCAGACATTCCTTGGCTCCTGGTCCCCTTTCATCTTCAGAGCCAGCAATGGCCAGCCCAGTCTTTCTCCTATGACTTCCTTCTGGCTGCTCTCTCCTCTCCCAACTGGAAAAAATCCTGTGAGTACAACTGTCATCTGAAGAATGCAGAGCATTCTCCTTATTTTAACGTTGGCTGACTCAACGTCAGCCATTTATAGGTTTTTAAGATTTAATTTAAGATGTAATTCATCAGCCATAATTCCATCTAGACTTTAATCCCCCCTTTTCCATGTGACCTAACACATTCTCAGATCCTGGGGGTGAGGACATGTTTGGGAGGGCAGGGCAGGATCCTGTCCTCACACCCCATTCTATAGGCAAGGAACCCCCACAGCTGGCGCTGGGTGACTTGCTGGAGGTCCCAGCTAGTTACCAAGTGGGAAAACTGCGCTCCAACTCAGAACTTGACCTCCCAAGTGGAATCCTTCTTTTTTTTTTTTTTAATTGTTACTTAAATTTTTTTTTCCAGTGTTCCAAGATTCATTCCCCCTTCCCCACATCCAGTGCTCCACACTTTAGGTGTCCCCAGTACCCACCACCAGGCTCTCCCATCCCTCCATCCCCCTCCCTCCAAGTCCCTCAGTTTGTTTCTGTGTCCAAAGTCTCTGTTGTTTCGTTTCTTTCCCTGGATTACCCTACTTCCCATCTTGGAATCCTTCTTGCTGCACTGGCCTTTGCAGGAGACACAGTACAAGTGAGGACACAGCAAGGGAATGACAAAGAGTATAGGCGAACAAAGGCAGAAAAGGAACTGGAGATTTTACTAGAAAGGTTTTCCACCACCATCCTCTCTTCCTTTTGTTTTTGTTTTCCTCCTTTCAGGGGCAAATCTGACCCCCCCCCTCCCCAAACAAAAGAGACTGAGGCACTAAACCTGTGCCTTTGTTTCCTGTAGGGGTTTTAAGAGTTCCTGTTGAGGAGGGGAGGGGGGACAGAGAGGTGGCAATTTCTCCAGGCAGGTCCTCTCTGTAATGACCCCTCATCCTGTGTCAGGTGGTCCCCAGGCAGGTAGGAGAGAGAAAGCCACAATCACAGAAATAAAGGAGCTGAGAGCCTCACAGGGAACCACATAATGAGGAACCACAGCGGCCTCAGTGGGGGAGGGTGGGCAGAGGTAGGAGAGGAGGAGAGATGGCAGGGAAGAGATAGAGGTGCCAACAGGGACCTTCTTCTTCCCTCTGTGGCTGCTGTGTGTGTGTGTGTGTGTGTGTGTGTGTGTGTGTGTGTGTGTGTGTGTGTGTGTGTGTGTGTGTGTGTGTGTGTGTGTGTGTGTGTGTGTGTGTGTGTGTGTGTGTGTGTGTGTGTGTGTGTGTGTGTGTGTGTGTGTGTTTTCTTTCCTCAGCATTCAAAGGAAGAAAACAAACAGCCCACATCCCCTCAGCAACTTTCTGTTGTGGTTCAGGATAGAGCAGCACATTTGTCAAGAGGTCCAACTGCCACTTCCGATTCCAAAGCTCCGCAAAGGATCCACCCCTATGGTGATTTAGATTAATTGCTTCTCATTAAGAGCCAATAAACAAACTGCATTCAGGAGCCCGCTCCCCCTCAGCCCACTGTTGCGGGGGGATAATTGCCGAGAGGGAAGGCAGACGCACACCAGAGAGTTGTCAAACATAATTTATAGGTTTTTAAGATCTAATCATTTTCTATAATATTAGATTAAGTGACAGTCTATATTAAAGAGGAAATTACGTTTCACCTTGCTTTCTTCACTTTTCCCTCCCCTTTTCTAGCTAGGGTTTTCAAAAAGCTCTCATCCTACAGCAAAGGGCCAGAAAACGTCCTTGAAAATGTACTTGAAAAGGATGAGGCAAAGGATTTTCATGCACCCAGCAGTCTGTCCAGAGAAGCAGGACAAGAGATAAATGGAAGCACACTCGTAGCGAAGCCAACTCTCTCCAGGAACCCGCAGAGTCCCTCCCTCCCGTTCCCTCAGCCAGAGCTGTGTCATCTTAGCCCCTGACGACATTCACCACAGCTCCTGACTATTTATTTTGGTGTTTATGAGGTAAAAAGAGTCCTAGAACCAAAACGTTAAAAAATCTCATCCCCTTTAGATTTGGAATCAAATAGACCTTGTTTTTCAGTCAGTCAGCCATGAGGCCAATGGGTTCCTCACATTCACTTATGGAAACTTCATGTGCCAGATTCAAGGACAGGCATGTGGGACACAAGAATGAGTAAGAGCCACAGACCATCTCCATTTATTAATTCATTTATGAGGCAAATCTTCAGTTTTTCTCTGGGGGGGGGGAATGGAATTATGCCACCCTCAACACGGTGGTGGGTTTAGAGAAGATGAGAGACAATAATGCTCAGAAACCTCCTGACATATATTGGCATTTGGCAAATGTCAGGGTCTTTCTTTCCCACCTGCTCCCCAAGACATTTGAGAACAGATGTTCTTGTCTGAGACAGGAGTCAAAACCAGAAAACCCGTTTGTGGAAGGAGAGGGGTCACATAGGTTGCACAGCTGAGGTGTGTGGAGCAAAAGCCAAAAATGTAAAGACCGATAGCCAGTGCGGTAGAAAGAGGTGTCCACCCTTCAGAGCACAAGGAAGGAACAGGGGACCAGCCATCAGACTGCGCCATGCTTGGTGTCATCAGCGGCAGGTTACAGAGAACCAGTTCTTGGGCCTGGAGGCCACAGGGCTTCACTCCCCGCTTCTAGCAGAACTTTCCAACCCCTTTTCCCCAGAAGGCCTAACTCTTGAAAAGGATCGCCCAATTCACTTCTCCTCAGGCATTCTGCTGGCCCACCTTGAAGCCACTGCTGAGGACATCCCGCTTCCGGGAATGTTCTTCTTTGTACTCTGTACATCTAAGCCTGATCTGTCATCTCAGGCCATACAAAAAGTCCTCTTAGAAAGCTCTGTGGATTCCTCCTTCTCCACTCTGTAGCGCTTTGTAGACCTTACAACTAGCTGCTTAAATTCTAGTTAAACTGTAAGCTTTTTCATGACAGAGAGATGTCCCCTCACCTACTTAGTCCTCCCACACAGCCCAACTTAGTATCTTACAGAGGGAGCTCAGAAGACCTATTGCTCTGCCCCAAGAGGCCTGCATTCATGACCTTCCTGAAGGAGCAGCCCTTGACTCACCTACAGAACCCTCAGATGAGGGAAAGGAGTCTGTTAGGGAAAGGAGTCTGCCTCAAAATGGCTCAGAAGATTTCCCTTCACAGGAGCACTAATCACCTCTGCTCTCACCACACTCACTGATCCAAGCAAGCCACGTGGACAAACCTGCTCCCACTGAGAGTAGGTGTACCATCCTCCCAGGGGAGACTGGCAGGGTGGAGGCAAGGAATGTTTTATACAAACAGTATACTCCAAGTCCACCCCACATACGCATTCAAATGAACTGGAAACAGATACTCAAATACACGTACGATCATGTTCACAGTAGCATTATTCATAAAATGTGGCCCTAACATGTGGAAACAGCCCAAATGTTCATCCACAGATGAGCGGCTCAACGGATTATGGGATGTACGTATGGAACATTACTCAGCCATAAAAAAAAAAAAAAGTCTATGACTCCATCTATACAAAATGCCCAGAACAGGTAAATCCACAGAGGCAGAAAGCAGACTGGTGGTTGGCAGGGGCTGGGAGAGGTGACTGCTTAATTGTTCTGGGCTTTCTCTTTAGGGTCTGGAAAAAATGTTCTGCAACTACACAGAGATGGTAGCTGTACAACACTGTTAATGGACTAAATGCCACTGATTTGTTCCCTTAACATGGCTAATTTTACATTATGTGAATTATACCTCAATAAAAAAAATAAATAAGAGAGCTGTGGCCGGAACTGGTCAGCTTCCGCCTCTCCCTTGCTTGCCAAGAAAAACTAGGACGACAATATCAAGCTAATGATACTAATAAGCACCAGACTAATTCCTACCTTCCTTGTACAATGATGCTGCTGCAAATCCGTCAGCTGAATGGAACATGGTAATAGCACAGGTGGTCTAAACAGGTGCCACAGACCACCACCATCAGGACAGCCGGAACATCTGCACGAATGTCACGGTCAGCTACTGGCTAGTGAGTCTCCCTACAGATCTGTGGCCCTCCCTCGATGCCTGCATTCCAGCTGGGCTACAATCCACAAGTCCCACTGATGGAAGCCACTGTTCCAGGTGGATTACCCTTCCCAGCAGCAAATCCTATTCTAATTGCCTCAAGCCTCCTCTTCTTATTTCTTAAAAATTAACATTACCAACAGGTTTAATCCACAAGCAGAGGCCCTTCTTGCTTAAATGCCATGCCTGAATGCTCTCATTTTAAAGGATGGTTTACAGGTGCTGGCTTTATATACAGCTTTATGAAGCATATGTGATAAAAGTACCTCACCCATATGGCTTTTTAATACCATGGCAGTCCATTCAATTCAATCTCATAAAATCCAAGCAATATTTAAGTGTTAAAGGTGACTTTCACTATGATATTTATTATTGGATAATGAAAAATGGGGCACACAGCCTTCAAATTCCAGGCAATGAAGCAAACCACATCTCCTCTAAGCTTTTAATAAGACCACCGTATTTTTTGGAAGTGACACAAATCCCCAAAGTCACTTCTGAGATTCCCTCTTGGCAACATGAGTTTTCTTAAGAGTTTTTTGTTTGTTTGCCTTTGCTTCTTAGTGACTTTTCTCCCCCTTATCAGCTGGGGGGAAATCAGTTAGTTAAATAACTGGACCTGCCTTCTCTACCAGACTGAAAATTTTTAAGGGCAACCTTGCCCTTCCCATATGACCAAGAGTTAATTCCCCAAGAATCTTGGTCTTCCCTTGTGATAGATATTCCTAGAGAACCCAATGTAGAAAGCAACCAGAGCACAATAGAAATGTACTCTATGTCATTCTTCCTAACTCTGGATCTTCTTGGGTCCAATGTCCTATTGATACCACCCAGCTACTGTGCTTGCTGCCATTGCCTGCTCTGTACGTGTGTGTCCTTAGTGGACTGTGACGTCTCTGAGAACACTGACTAAATCTGATTTATCACTCTTATCCCCGGCACTCAACACAATGTCTGCTCCACTGCAAATGTTAAAGCTATGTCTGAGTGAGATAATAGTTAACTTTGAGAAAACTCCTACAGAGCAAGCTCATCCATCCCAGCGATTTCAATAGGGCACAGGAGAAATTCAGCCATCTTCTTAAAATCCCCTAGTTATCAATGAGATTATTGTTAGCCAGTAGTCAGTAGTGGCACCACAGAAAAGACCATCAGAATCACCTGAAAAGCTTGCTAGCCACTGGGTCTTTCTACCTCAGACATTTTGGCTTGGAATTTCTACCTCAGGGAGAAGGAAATGTTGCCTCTAACAAGCCCTGGGATTATTCTAACAAATACACAAGTGTGAGTATCATGCCTATAAGGTGTTTGCAGCAAGAAAACAATTCTTCTCCAGTTCCTTGCAGAAGGAAATAAACTGCTAGTGCCTGATAGTCCTTCATCAGGGATGTGGCCGTGGAGAGTTTGAAGGACTCATACAAGTAAAATGGACTGTGAAATGTAGATGCAGCCTTCACCATGATGGGTCAGTTTCCTTGGACTCAAAAGGAAATCAAGGACTGCAGGAGAGAATGATGGGTCCCGCGTGCCACAGGGACAGAACTAATTACAACAAGGGAATCAGGGCACCATTGGTTAATATCCTTCTTTGAATCGCCTTGAACTCCCACTACTGTCAGAGGTGGGGTCCCCAAATATTCCTTTTGTAACTTTCATAACTGCACACTAAGCCCCCAGAAGGTGTGTGTCTTTCCCTCTAAAGAGCTTACATTTTAGGCTTTCTAAGCATCACCTATTTACTCATACCATGGTTGGAAAGTAATTAGCATCAACCGAGGAGCAATGAGCTGCTGCTTCAGATTCTACATTTAGATTCCAGAATAGAAACGAGCAGGAATTAGCCATTCACTTTCCTAATTAATAGGCAAGTGTTGCCATTCCTGCTAGTTTACAACATGTTAACATCACTCTAGCTACTCCCTGGCTGTTGTGCCTAGCTTAAGGTGATATCAAAGGGAAGCAAATAAAAGTATTCGGTGCCAGTATGTGCATGCATCTAGGCTGTACAGAAGGAAACTTGAATCTGATCAGAAAAGAACATGCACAGCTCTCAATTGAGTTCCATGGTGGAAAATGGAAGGCCCCTCAGCATTTGGTCCCGTACCATGAGTAAATGCAAACCCCAAGGATGCTAGACACCTAGGCCAGAAAAAGCTAATTTAAGACTAAGGGAAGAAAATATGCAGTTTAGAGCAGTGTTTCAAACTCCAATATACTCCTCAATCACCAAAAATCTTACTAAAATACACATTCTGATTCTACACGTGTGGTGAGAGGTATGAGATTCTGCATTTATAACAAGCTCCTAAGTTAAGCTCCACAGATTCTACTTTGAGAAGCAGGGCCTCAGAATGATAGAGACTGGGAGATATAGCCGGTGCCCTGCTGGGGTTCCCAAACTTTCATGCGCATCAACACCACTAGAAAGGCTTATTTAACCACCGGTATCTGGGCCCCACCCTACGGTGTTTGATTCAGGAAATCTGGGGTGGGTCTGAGAATTAACATTTTTAATGAGTTCTCGAGTGATGCATGAGCTGCTGGCTCAGGAACCATGTTTGAGAAACGCTGCTGTAGTACAAGGACACCGGACATGACACCAGGAAGAACTGGACTCAGATCTCACGGTGGGGCTAACCTGCACATCCCTCTGAACCTGGTGTCAGTGGAGATAATAAAATCTACTGGTTGGTTGGCTGGTTGGTTTAGATGCAGGTTAAATAAGATAATATATAAAGGGGGACTGCATCTGACTCACTTTTGGCTCCCGTTGTGATCTCGGGGTTGTGGGATGATCGAGCCCCATGTGGGGTACCACACTCAGCAGGGGGTCTGCTTCTCTCCCTCTCCCTCTGCCCCTCCCTCCGATCAAGGGTTTGCTCACTCTCACACTCTCTCCCAAATAAATAAATAAATCTTTAAAAAGAGATCATGTATATAAAGTATTCAGCACGACTTGTTAGGACCTTAAAAATGGGCGATAATGAGCTTCCATATTATTGTCAAGATTAGCCAACATGAAGAATGACTAAATTACAAGAATACCTTCCATAATCCTGAATCTGCGTGTTGCATCTGCTTTGATTTGCCCATCTCTGACCTCCACCTTTGATACCTGAACTGGTAGGTAGACCTGTCTGCCCAGTCCTCATCTGAGTCTTACACGTGCAAGGCATGGGGAAGGTGCATCTAAAACCGGGAGCTGAGCAAGATGGCTCCTGCCCTCAAGAAACAATCTTAAAAGGAAGGGGAGATTCGGTACTAAGTAGCATGCACTGAAGAGGTTGTTACGTGCTAGACACTTCATAGGGAACGTATAAGCAGCCTTAGTGAAGATGAAGAAAGAAATTACCTGTAAATAGTAAAGATAACCAGAAAATATAAATATATTGCCCGTGCCCACTAGAGATATCTGAAGGGTTCTGTAATAGGAATGATCATTTATCTAGGAACAGGAAGGTCAAAAAGTAATCTTTCTTCGTACATACACACACAAAAAATATTCAACTTGAGATGGTTCTGTTATAAAAACACTTGGCTGAAATCATTTATATTTAGGACTCGGCTTGTTAGTTACAGGACCACTGAGAGAAGAGGTTCCACCTTGAGTGTGCATAAGATCACCTGGAAAGCTTGACAAAACATTCAAACTCCAAGCTCCTTCCTCTGGAGATGCTGATTCTGGAGTTCTGTGCTGCAGACAGCTACCTCCCCAACACTCCCCTTTTCTTCTAAGACGCATTTCCCCAGGCTGAGCCAGAGAAAATTGTTGCTTTTCCCCAAGCCACTTGGACTAGCCCTCTATTCAAATGGAAATTTCCAGCAGGTTTTCTCCAAAACCAATTTATGAAGCGTGTTTGTAACTAAACCAGATCTATAAAAATAGCCTTAAAATCATAATTACAATCATGATAGCTAATATTCCTAGCTCTTGCTATGAGCCAAGCTGTATGCTAAGAACTGTTTACAGGCAGTGCTTCATTTAACCCTCTCAAGGACCTCATGCATTTTAACCAGTGGTTTAGAGAAAGGTCCAGCGAAGTACAGAAACCAATATCTAGTAGGTACTATCACAGGAACTAAAATGCAGTATTTCTAACCTCCAAACTCACTGTTGTGTACTATCCTAAAATTAGCAATCTCTCTCTTACTCTTTTTTTTCTTTTCTTTTTTTTTTAATCAAAACAAGCAGTTGGCAGTATCACATGGGTTGTGGCTAGTGATCACACATGGCTTCACTCCAGAGGGTGACATTTGGAAAAGGACCTTGAATGGGGTAGAAGGTTCACAGGAAAGAAGCAGAAGAGTGTGGCAAAGAGAGGAACAGAGGTGTAAAGGTGGGCACGCTCAGAGGAGTCCTACTCTGCCGGCTGCTACACTTTATTTTTGTTCAGCCTTCACCTGATCAAGGCTTCTAGCTCTGCATCTTAGAGAGATGCCTCCTGTGAGTCATGTGACACTGGAACCAGCGAGTGCATGCAGCTTAAACAAAAACTGAAGAAATTGAACTTGTGTAAATCGAATTTTATTCCTCCACTGACTCATTACCGTTTCACTTCAAATTGATATTCAATGTGCAATTTAAAGTTTCTCTCCTCTCAGTTCTCCGCCAAGTAGCTAATGATCTGCAAATGAACAGTGAAATACACCAAGGAACTGACCAATAAATTCACTCTTCTCTCCACCCTGCCCTCCTCCATAGTTGCACAGAAACTCAAAGCCTATGTATTTTACAATTCAAGTGTTTATGGAGTGGGTTTTATTAAAGGGAATACAAATTTAAAAATGTGCTTTGCTCTATTCAACAAGCCACAATGAACAAAGACCCAAAACCTGGACCAAGCCAGATCGCTATCCTAAGATCTCTTTATAAGCTACCTATGTGAAGGGAAATAGAATACATTTATGCAATGCTGCCAAGAGGTTCCAAGAGACAGCATCAAATTTCCTAAGAAGTAAAAGATGGGAACTCCATTTAACTTCCTTTTCTTAATACTCCACATGCCAAACCTAAGAGAAAGCCTTTTCGGTTAAAGCATTTCACTCTCTTACTGAGAGAACTAATTCAGTGTGTCCATCATTCTCTTGAACTGCCAATTCAAGCTAAGAGCCTAACTTGCCAGCTTTCTACCACATTCAAAACTATTTTGCTTCCCCTATGGCATATAAGCAAAAAAGCTCCTCCACACTAACTCCTCCCCCATCCCAGCCTGGCCTCCCTACTAACGCCCAAACACAAACATAGTATCTGTGGAGAACATAGCAATTTAAAGACAAAGTGAACATAGCAATTTTACATAAAGCCAACTCTCAATTTTCTGCCTCTGGAGTGAGGCGAAGATTATGTGTGCTAAAGGGATCTACTGATTTCTGTAAACACGGGAGAAAAAAACAAACTGGGCTTCTACTCTCCAAGCTTGGTTATTCATACCACAGAGACAACCTAGAGGGCTGTGGAATCCCAAATAGTGACTAATCATAGCAATTTTTTTTTCTTTTATATCCTGGATGGTGGTCTTTTCTGCAACAAATTAGCTTGAATTAGCTTGGGCTATAATTAGCATGATTTAGCCTTCCTTGACAACGTAAGTAATATTTAGTGGGTGGCTGGGAGGAATGAGGGCGGTAAACCAGGGGACTGGGAGAACAGTGGCCCAATAACTAGATAGCTCCCTCAGAGGTACCACTGTGATCCATCAGCCCTGGGATAAAGGATGGTGTGCTGGGTTTGCAGCTGTCTGTCTACTTCTATAACCCCCAAGAAGAGGAACATCCCATCTTCGCTCATCCCATCTTCTCATCCTGTGTGTTCTTCCTCTTGAAGAACTCCCTTTCATTTAAGACTCTTCCTTTGAG
Organism: Spilogale gracilis; assembly: GCA_004023965.1. Lineage (NCBI taxonomy): Eukaryota > Metazoa > Chordata > Mammalia > Carnivora > Mephitidae > Spilogale > Spilogale gracilis. The sequence continues at coordinate 89,739 of PITA01006715.1, forward strand.
CAAATAAGGCATAACAGGATCAAAGAAAAGGGAGCCACTGACAGACTTCAAACGAGAAAGTCAACAACACGAGGGCAGGGCTATATCTGGGTGTTAGCTACTGTGTCCCCAGGGCCTGGCCTCCTGAAGATGTGTGAAATGAACTGCTCCACATGGCAACTCAGTCCCCAGCTAGACCACTTCCCTCACGAGAAGTTCCTCATTTCATTCCATTCTACCTAGCTTCCCACTGCCCGTGTCTCTGATTACCCCCATACCCACCGGGTCTTTCAGGTTTTCATGCAAAAGTGGATGCCTATGGCATAAGTGAGGCTGGTTTCCCAGCTCCTTGATGTTCATTTCTCCATCACTGCGGGAAGCACCCATATCAGAATGTATTGGTAATAACTCACTAATTTGGTAAAGCCCTCATTTCTGTGCATTGCAGGCCATTCTCTGCAACCTCTGTGAGGCATAGGCAGAATCCTATGGCTGCAGTGGCAACAGCTACCCACCCTTTGGGGGAAGGCAAAACGCAGGGGCACTCAAGATAGGTCAGGCAGGGATCAGTTTCCCGCATCAGTCAGAGAGGTGGACGGTGTAGTTGGGAAAAGCAAGAAGGTTGTATATGTCCTGTCTCTCCCTCAATGCCAAGCCCATTCTTGAACCTGCTGGGAGTCCTCTATAAAGAGTCCCTTAAACACCCTCATTCATTTTTACAATGACAAAAACAGCTCCGGTGTCCCGGCAAAGGCAATTTTGATTTTTGAATGCTTATGTCCAAGGTCAGCAAAAGCCATACACGCCAGTGTTGGGTCCCTGTGTGTTGGCAGAGCCTTCCTGCTCTTGAACACACTACACATCCCTTAAGAGGAAAGAAAAAGTTTCATCTCTCTAAATCCCAGCATTTTCTGAGCTTCCCTCTTCCTTTAAGCACATAAGGCATAACAAATATGTCCCAAATAGAATACGGGATTCCTAAGGGTATCAGCCATTCTTTCTAGTATCCATGGAGAAGAGGAAGTTGTTCCCCAATCTGCATAAACTACAGCAGGCATGGATCTCACTGCTGATCTCTGCCATAGAACCTTCTTTGGTCAAAGAGCACCTCTTTCCAACAGAGTCCTTCCTTGGTCAGTCACATTTTCCCTCCTGAAAGGAGAAAGAGGAAAAGTGATGGGGCAGTGAGGATGGTGGCTGCAGATTAGAACAGGTAGTAGTGCTAATTTTTATAAGACACACAACTGCTTTTTCTGGGATGGGAGCTGCCATGCCTGGGATCGTAAACAACCCCAACTTGCCACTCCCAGCGGTAAGTTTAACTTTAGCACAGACTGATCCCCTGCTGTCCCCACTGCTGGTATGTGCCTTCCTATAAGCCTACACCATGGAACAGGCTGGGAGCTCAGAGGAGTGAGGGTTCCTGTTATTTTTGTTGTTTTGTTGTTATTTTTGTTTTGGTTTGGTGGGTTTATTTGTTTGTTTTTGGTTTTGGGGTTTTTCGGGGGGGGGGTAGGACTTAAAAACTGGTTCCCATGCAGGAGAAGAGAAGGAGAATGTCTCAGTTAAGTCCCACTCTCCATCAGTGGGAACAGGGCTTCTGGTTTCTTCTGAAACCACAGAATCAGAAAATGTGCATGACCAACCCATAGGCAACTTCAGGTCAAAGCAAAAGTTGGGTCCTGGTTCTGAGCGGACCGTCCCCTTATCCGAGCCCCTACCATGGTCTGACGACAACAAAGCATTTATCAAACCATTTCGGTTTCTGCCGATAAAGTGTATTCAATGACTTCCGCAATAACCACGCATAGTCCTGGGAGAGAGAGAGGCAGTGCAAACCATGCAGGGAGCAAGGTGGCTGGAGCTCACGGGAGACTGTGAAAATGGGGCCCCAAAGGAATAGACAGACAACTGAGCACAAGAAGGAAGATCTGTATTTGTGACTTTATTCTCAATCCCCTAAAGGTATTGTCAACAGCCCTGCAGCCCTTCCTTAGCCAGTACTCATAGCTATTGCCACCACCCCCACCAAATCTGTCATTTATGAGACATTCTATGGGCCTGTCACTGTGCAAACACTTTCATGAATTATCTTGTTTGATGCTCAGTAACACTCTAAAGAGAAAGCATTAATATTATTCCCATTTTACAGATAAGAAAAGTGTAGAGGCCAAGGACAGGCACCCCAAGATGGGTTACTTTGGCATGCAGATTATGCTGAGTTGAAAACAATTAAGGCCCAAAAAGACTTAGGAAGAATTAGAAGGTATTATGCTAAGCAAAATAAGTCAATCAGAGAAAGACAACTCTCTGATACAAGGAATTTGAGAGGCAGGGCGGGGGTTCGTGGGGGGAAAAGAGGGAAAATTAAAACAAGATGGGACCCCGGAGGGAGACAAACCAAAAGAGACTCTTAATCTCAGGAAACAAATTTAGGGTTGCTAGATGGAGGGGGAGGGATAGGGTAGCTAGGCGATGGACATTGAGGAGGGTATGTGCTATGGCGAGTGCTGTAAATTATTTAAGACTGATGATTCACAGACCTGTACCCCTGAAACAAATAATACAGTATAATTAAAAAAAATAAAGAAAAACCTCAGGAAGAAACTGACCCACCCCCAAAAATGTCTGAAAGAATTTAGACCAAGGACCTGCTCTAGGAAGAGAGCTACCACCACAAATAACTACATCCTGATATGAACTAGGTGTGACAGGGAGGAAGCTAAGAAGGCCTGCTTGATCAAAGTCCTCCCTATGTCCCATTGTTTCTTAGTGGCACAGTAATACATTAGTTTACCAAACATTTACTCTTTTTCATCTCCCTATAAATTGTATTCTTTCTCTTTGAAGTCCAAGACCCCTATCTCCTTCTCCTTAGTTCAAAATGACATACATATTTCATTAAGCCTGTCTTTGGAATTTCATGGCTATGTGGATTCCCCTATATACAAAACTAAACTTTATTTTCTTCTGTTAATCTGTCTCATGTCTATTTTGTTCCTAGTCCAGTTAGAAGAATCTCAGAAGGAAGAGGGGAATTATTTCTTCCTCTACAATACTAAAGTTTTCAGAACTCAACCCACTCACTCTAAATAACACTGTTAATAAGCAGTAGATCCTAGAACTCAGGTCTGCCTGAACCCAATGTGTGGATTCTTAAAAACCACAGAAATGGATGCCTGGTGGCTCAGTAGGTGCTTATCTGACTTTTGATTTCAGCTCAGGTCATGGTCTTGGGGTCCTGAGACTGAGCTCCATGTTGGGCTCATGTTCAGATGGAGTCTGCTTGAGATTCTCTCTCTCTCTGCCCTTCCCCCTGAACCATGCATGCTTTAAATAAATAAGTAAGTAAGTAAATAAGTAAATAAATAGATAGATAGATAAATCCTTTAAAAAAATGGCCACAAGATGGCAAGCACTTAAGTCAAAATCCATTCCCATAGTGTTAACTATGCTACCCCCACATCCCCAGCATGACTGAGGACTTACTGATCTGAAGAAAGAGCACAGCATAGAGCAAACACTTTTTGGGGGGAGTTGTGTGTGTACATGTGTGTGGTTATTTTTGTGAAATAAGTGTGTGCTAACTTGAATAGAGAAGTCATGGTCCCCTTTTAAATCAAGGCACTTTATCTTTATAAAATAATGTAAACAATGTATTAAAGTCAAAATACATAAAGGTCACAAATCATAAAGGCATAGCCCATGAATTTTTACCGGTGAGTGTGCCTGTGCATTCCCTTTAGACATAAAGAAAAAGGACATTAGTGGCACCTCAGAAACCCACCTTGTGTCCCTTTTCTCCCAAAGGAACCACCATTCTTTCTTCTGTCAACATCGACTAGTACTGACTATTCTAAAATGCAATATCAACAGAGCCATACAGTGTATCACTTTTTTGTCTTGCCTGTATAGCCCCACATTCTATGACATTAAGCCATCTTGTCTCCCGCTTATAGGAGTGCTTCATTCTTTCGCTTTCATTCTTTCGTATTCCATTGTGTGAATATTCTATAATGTATTTATCCATTTTACTACTGAGAGACATGTATATTGGTTCCAGATTGTGGCTTTTCTTGCTATGAACATTCTTCTGCATGCCGTGTGGTGCACACATGCATGCATTTCTGTATGACGCAGCTCAGAGTAGAACTGGTGGGTCACAGGCCATGTACATGTTCAGCTTCAGTAGATATTACCAGTTTTTCAAAATGGTTATAATAGTTTACATCCCTCTCAGCAGCGTATGAAAGTTCCAGCTGCTTCACATCCCAACCAACACTCAATATTATCTTTTTTGTTTTAGCCAATATGTTGGTTATATAAAGGCATCTTGGAGTGGTTTTATCTTGCATTTCCTGATCAGCATGTTTTCATGTATTTATAGAACTTAGATGTCTTCTTTGGTGAAACGTCAGTTCAGATCTTTTGCCCATTTTCCTATTAGGTTGTCAGTCTTTTTTTTAACAACTTAGGGTTCTTTATCTATTCTAGGTATGAGGCTTTGGTCATATATATGTGTCACAAATATCTTCTCAAGTAGCTTGTCTTTTTACCCTCTGAAAAGGCTTTTGTGTAATAGAAGTTATTCATTTCATTAAAGTTCAACTTAGCATATTACCAATATGACTATATTACCTTCATAGTCAAAACTTTTTGTGGCCTGTGTAAGAAATCTTTGCCAATTCAGAAGCCATGAAGACTATCCCTGATGTTGTTTAGATGGTTACATTTTTTAAACGATCACCTTTTTATCACGTTTCAATGTTACTTTTGTTATGAATCAAGCAAGCATATATGTGTGTGTGTATACTTGTATACATATCTAACTACTCTGGGCTTTATTCCACTGCTCCATTTTTATACGTTTGTGCTAACACCATGCTGTCTTAATTACTGCAGCTTGAAATCAAGTCTGGATATCTGATAGTGATTTTTTTTTCCCCCCAAGGTTGCCTTATATATTCTTGGCCCTTCACATTTTTCTATAAATTTTAAAATCAGCTTGTCAAATTCTACAAAAAAATATCTACTGAAATTTTATTGGGATCATTTTGACTTAGTGTAGGAGAGAATTAACATGTTTATAATGTTGTTTCTAAGCATTGTTTTCTCTCTAGTTTATTTAGGACTTCTTTAATTTCTCTTAGCAATGTTTTATGGTCTTCTGTACTGAGGTCTTTTTCAGTGTTTATTACTCTATTATGTTATAATATTACCTATATATTTATCATATGTTATTTGATGCTATTATAAACAGAACAATTTCATATCTTTTTAATTTTCTATTTGCTCATCACAACCACAGAGACATAATTTTTTATATACTGACATTGTATCCAGTGACCTTGTCATAATCAATTACTAATTCCAGTGGTTTGCAGACTCTCTCGAATTTTCCACACAATTATGTTATCAGTTCTTTCTCTTCAATGCTTATATATTTTTTCTTCCACGCATTTTGTGTACTGCCCAGAACCTTCCTTATAATGCTGAGTAAGAGAGAAGATAGTAGACATCCTCATCCAGTTCCCAATCTTAGAGAAAAACATTCAAAATTTCACCATTAAATGTAGTGTCTACTGTACATATTTTTCAAAAATACATTTTATCATAGTGAGGGAGTTCTCTCTTCTGACTGGCTAAGAATTATTACCATTATGGATGTTGACTGTTACCAAACACTTGCTCTGCATCGGTTGAGATTATCATGTTTTCTCCTTTATTACGTGATTGTGTTAATTACATGTTTGTTAATATTAAAGTAACTTTGCAATAACCTCCCTGAAATAAACCCAATTTAGTTGCAATGTATTATCTTTTTTAAATTTGCTGGCTTGAATTGTTAATATTTTGTTAAGGATTTCCGCATCTATGGTCCTGACAGGAATTAATAGGTAATTTTTATTTATTTTAACGTCATTCACAGGCTTTGGTATCAAGGTTATGCTGTCCTCATAACAAGTTGGAAAGTCTTCCCTCCTTTTTTTTTTATTCTCTGAAGAATTCTTTAAGATGTGTTTGTTGTTATTGTTGTTGTTTTCCTAACATTTGGAGGAATTCCCTGGTAAGGCCACCTGGGCCTGGTGACTTCTTGGTAGGAAGATTTTTAAATACAAATTGTTTCTGTAATTGATACGGGACTCTTCAAATTTTCAGTATTCCAAAATATTTCAACAGTTGCTCCAGAAGCTCCAGTATTAGCCTCTGAGCAGTCCTTGGGAAATGGACTCCAGCCTCACTGGGCAGGTTCCACCCATGGCTCTCCTGTCACACTCCTCCTCTGTTAGACAGATAGCCCTAATCGTCATCCTTTACCTGCATTGCCTCTCTGATGAATGCAAGATGTTTTTTCATTTAAAAAAAAAAAAAAAAGACAACCCCTGTCCCTATAGCAGGATGATTTATTGAGAATTTAACACAGCAGAATAAACTATTAAGACATAAAATTGTGTCTTCTTTCTCAGTCCTTCACACTTAGTGTAAAACAAACAAACAAAAAAAGGTCCCAATTCTCCACATACACCTGCCAGACAGACAGCGAGGCCTTTGTTTGCAAGGAAGAGACCCTCTTCTCTCCCGGTGGGAATGTTACAACTTTTTTTACTACTTTGTTTCAGAGCCAGAGAAAAAGGACAAAGAAGCTTGTACTTAGAAGCCAACCCTAAAATTATCTTTACTTTCTTCTCCAGAGTCTAGGGAAGGTGGCCAGACAACTAAGTTTTGGTGCTTTGGCTGAAAAGAGCAGAGTCCAAGTCCTTAGTGTCTTATTCAACACCAATGAGAAGGGTGGAGGTTCTCTGCATCTGATAAGCATCACCTGGAGTGGCAGAAAATCAAGAGGGTGGTAGGAGTGCCCTTGTAAACTGTCAACAAAGGTGGTGATGTTAAGAACCCTGGAGAAGATGTGTACAGCCCAACTCAACACAGAGGGAATAGAGATGGCATCAAAGTCAGTTCCTGGTGCACGAACCAGACAGACACTCATCCAGAGCCCAGTGTAGGGAGGAGCTCCACCACATGAGGTCAAAGATGCTCTAACTCTTCCCTGGATTATCTAAGATCCAAACTTATGAAAGACCCAAGAGATAGAGCCAGAAAGAATAAGTGCTATGTACTGGAACTCTAAGTCCAGTGATGAAGGGTTCCATCTCCCAGTTTCTCTTTTCCATTTTCGATAACAAAAAAAATAACATTTGTTTTTCAAACATGGCTTACCTTTTACTCTCTGAGTGTTGTGGAGCAAGAGAAATCTATGCCTACATCTCTTTCCGACATTCTAAAATAGAGTCAGGAAATTCGTTTTTTCAGGAGGTGAGGGCAGGCACTTCACAGCCTCGAAGACAGTTTGGTCTGCCTTGATGTCCCTCTTCCCCCAGTGTACTTCCACCCAGAGGACAGAAAATAGCCCCATGAAACTCCAGTATGCAGAAGTACCACGTCCAAGGGGATACTCTTAAGAATTTTAGGTAGAGTAGTGGCAGGAACATAGTATGGGGTTCAGATGGTTCGCTGCTTTGATTGGGCACTTTTGGGGCCATTGTGAGTTAATAACTGCTTCTTGATTTTTTTTATTGTTACTTAAATTTTTTTCCCAGTATTCCAAGATTCATTCCCCATTCCCCACACCCAGTGCTCCACGCTTTAGGTGTCCCCAGTACCCACCACCAGGCTCTCCTATCCCTCTACCCCCCTCCCTCCAAGTCCCTCAGTTTGTTTCTGTGTCCAAAGTCTCTGTTGTTTCGTTTCTCTCCCTGGATTACCCTACTTCCTATTTACTTTCCTTCTCCCACTGTCCTCCAGGTTACCCTTCATGCACCGCAAGTAAGTGAAACCATGTGATACTTGACTTTCTCTTCTTGGCTTATTTCACTCAGCATAATCTCTTCCAGTCCAGTCCATGTTGCTACAAAAGTTGGATATTCATCCTTTCTGATGGAGGCATAGTATTCCATTGTATATATGTACCACATCTTCTT
>PITA01006716.1:5945-41967 GCA_004023965.1 Spilogale gracilis
GACCCTGAGATAATGACCAGAGCCAAAGGCAGATGCTCAACCAACTGAGCCACGCAGGCACCCTCAAAGATTTTCATAGCCAACAGCAGTCTGGAGATGGCAGGTTTCAAATATTGGCTCCAGTGACTTTTAGTATTATTTAAGGGTATCCATGATATCAAAAGCGTAATGTTAAAGTGTTAATATTTGGTTGTAGCTTATTATTCACAGAATAATGATGAAAATAATTTCCATAGTGAAATAACTTTGGGTTTTTTTATTGCTGTCTGAATAAACTTATAACTAATTAAAATTTCTGTTTCTTCTCCTTGGTGTAGCTTATCAACCAGCCCAGCAGTATTCCTTCGGAACAGGGGGGTCAACAGTGTACCGACCTCAGCAGCCTGTTGCTCCTTCTGCTTCAAACGCTTACCCTAACACCCCTTACATAGCTCCTGCTTCTTCCTATTCTGGGCAGTCTCAGCTGTATGCAACACAGCACCAAGCCTCTCCACCTCCCTCCAGCTCTGCTGCTTCTTTCCCTCCTCCCCCTTCCTCTGGAGCATCCTTCCAGCATGGCGGACCAGGAGCTCCACCGTCATCTTCAGCTTATGTGCTGCCTCCTGGAACAACAGGTACACTGCCTGCTGCCAGTGAGCTGCCTGCGTCGCAAAGAACAGGTCTGCGCTTGAAAGGGATTTTGTTTGGCCTCCCTCCTTTATTTTTTCCTGAACACCTGGGTGGGTGGAGGGGAATTGTGTCTGACTCTTTGTAAACTGAGCGATCTGAGGTGTTGACCGAGTGTATAGAACATGCTAAAGCTAGTTCTAAACGTGTGATTGTCCCATAATGAGCTTTAGTCGCTAAATGAGAAGAGCTTCGGAATTTCGAAAGGGTAGGAGTATATAATCGGCCCCTGAACTTAAGATAAGTGGTAAGAAATTAATTGGCAAGAGAAGTGGTGGCTGAAACTAGATTTAATTGACACTTATTTCTTTAGAGAAAAGCTTTGTTCTGTTCTTAATGAGACGTTTTCAATTTTTAAAATTATTTGTGCCCTAAACTCATTGGTGGAAGTGAACCAGTATAATGTCTTAGTGAGAGTATACATAATTTTATGATGTTTATTTATAAAAAATGAGGAATCTCAATATGCTTATCTAAAGGAAAAAAGTGAGAGAACACGACAGAGGATCTCTAAAACGGTAGAAAGTCAGTGGACAGTAGTGTAGTGTGATTCTTCATTAGGGCAATACCACCCTCAGATATTTGGGGAATTTCAAGGATTAGATAGATAGACAGGTAGTCTAATAGTGTAGTTGTGCCTAAAATTTTCCAATTAAAATCATAATTTTAAATTATTTTTAAGGTAAAATACATGTTTTATAAATTCTTATTTATTTCATAACTAGAGCATTAATTTACTTAATTTATTTAAATTAATTACATTAATTTTTATGGGTAGGTTATATTATCTGATTTTTATTTGGTATAGTAATGGGGCCTCAAAATCATGCAATATAAAAAGGGACCAATGAATCAGGGTTAAGAACCACTAACCATATTGGTTAAGGATTCAGCTTTGAAATTTAATTCCCTGGGTTTTTAGCCCAGCTTCACTAACCCTCCAGTTATGTAGCTTGGATAAGTTACTTAAACTTCTTCAAACCTGTTTCCTCCGAGTAATAATAGTACCTACTCATAAGCTTATGAAGATTATTGAATATATTAATACCTTAAAACATTTGGGGATAGTGACTGTAAAATTTGCTGTGATTACACAAAAGCTGACTCAGAATTAGAGCTCTGTGTCTGTTGGTATTTGAAATAGTTTCCCTTTTAGATTATAACTGAAGTTGTTCCTGGCGAGTCTAGTGTATATATTTTTTCTCTTAAGGGGTAGCTATAATTACTGAAAACACTTTTCATAAAATAAGTTCTATTGAGGAAGTATTCTTTTCTAACAAAGTCTAATGGATCCAGAATTATATACCTATCTCCTCTATTTAATATATAAAGTCCAAAGTACCAGAAGTCACACACATACAATCTGTATCACCCTTTATTGCATGAATAAATTTCTTTAACTTTTAATATAAATAGTTAAATAGGTGGGTATTTTAAGAGTGCTGAAATTCAGTTACAGAGTTCCAAAAATTACTTTCTAAAACCTCAGTGAGTGAAGATAGTATCCATTCTGATCCAAGAGTTCTGTCGAAAGATTAGGATTCCAGAAAATCCCTGCTTTAAAGTGGTGCAGAGAAATAGGGAAGTGAATTATCATTTATTGAATGTACATTAGACATGTACCCTCATTTGCCATGTATTTTATTTAATTCTCAGAGCCATGAGAAACAGAAATATATATGTATATTTTTTTCATTGGCATGAGGAAGCTTGGTTTCCTAGGAGTTAAACTCATGATGGCGTGGTGAGAGTTAGTAAGTTGAGATACAAACCCAGGTCCCTCAGTCTTCAGAGCCTGAGTTCATTCTTTACCAGGTGGTCTAGTCCTGACGTGATAGAAGTAGTTATCACTGTTGGAATTATAAAAACCATACAGCAACGCTGTTTTAGGTGTTTGTTACTTCATCATCTAAGTTAAATATTTGCATGGGTATTTTTTTTCTCCTTAAGCAAAAGTGTATTTGGCCTTGAGATAGTCTTTGCTTATATACAAAGTAACAGAATGTTCTAACCTGGCTGAGAAGTAGTGACTAATCAGAAGAAGAAGCAAACATTTTTCATTATTCAGCATGTATTGAGCCAGCTGCTTTGTCACACTCTTGCATGTTACTAGTCCCCTATATTTCAATTAATAGTTACTGCTTGACCATATTTTTATTATTTTATTTTCTAAAAATTTTATTTATGGTATACAAATAATTAGACTGAAAAGTTTATCTTTTTCCTTGTGTGTCTTAGATCATATCATGGTTTGCTTTTTTTTTTTTTTTTAAGATTCTATTTATTTGACAGAAAGAGACAGTGAGAGAGGGAATATAAGCAGGGAAAGTGGGAGAAGGAGAAGCAGGCTTCCTGCTGAGCAGGGAGCCGGATGCCTGGCTCAATCCCAGGACCTTGGGATCATGACCTCAGCCAAAGGCAGATGCTTAACGACTGAGCCACCCAGGGGCCCCATATCATGGTTTTCTGTAGAACTTGGAAATTGCATTTGTCCAGAGGATAATTCTGGACAGACCTTAGGATTTGCAAGGCCTGTAACTGTTAGTGAACCACAAAATTGTATGCCTGAGGCTCAGAGAAACTAATGTTGCAATCCTCAGAACATTCATTCAGTAAATTCTTAATGAGTACTTCCTTGTTTGGTCTATAATCAGAATTATTCCCAGCAGAGGTAAGGAGGCAAAAAAGGACAGGATGTTTCTAGTGAACAACGCATAGCTTTGTTATAAATTGAACCATGAAATTTATATTTGAGCCAAGTTTGGGAGAGCCTATAATGCCAGGGCAAGACGTTTATAATCCATACAGTGAAAAGAAAGGTTCTTATGAAGGGGTTTGTACTGCTGAGAGGTGTGGTCAAAGTGGTACTTGAGGGAGGTTAATATGGAGGTGGTGGACCTACTGAATAGACTGGGGACAGTATGGCAGAGTCAGAGAACATTCCTCTCTCAGTTCTCGATATAAAATAATAACAGCCTGAGTTAGGATAGGACAGTGCCCTTTCAGTGGTGGCAACAAAGCAGGAAATTTTCTCTGTTTTACTTAAACTTCAGGATAATTAGGATACTGCCTGGCACTTTTTTCCCCCTCCTGTTTTAATGTATGCTTATTATTAAGAGAGGGGGCGTCAAGTATGAAAGCCTTAGAATTTTACTCAAATTGTTTTCTGATAAAGTGACCTTCAGGCTGTCATGAAACAGTCTTTGAGTGAACATTATTGATTTTGTTTAACAATGGAAGATTTAATTTAGGTATCTAATCTTGTGCTTGGCACATAAAATAGGCTTGAAGGGGCATAATGTTACATATTTTCACAAAACTGTCCTGAAATTTTTTTTTAATTTTCATAAATGTTCCTTACTCAAATTATTTTAAGTATCTGGTTTAACCTTTTAAGTAAATGAAAGAAACAAGATAACCTCCCTTGTTACTTTTATTTGGATAATTCTGTTTTATCTTGTGTCATTGGAAGACAACAATAAGGAGTCATGTCTTTCTGAACTTTAATTTTTAATTCCATGACCCTTTTTTTTTTTAAGATTTTATTTATTTCTTAGAGAAAGAGAGAGCGAGTGAACAGGGATGGGGAGGAGGGAAGGAGAAAGAATCTGAAGCAGACTGCACACTGACCATGGAGCCCATTGCAGGGCTTGATCCCATGACTGCCTTGAAAAATGACCTGAGCCAAAACCAAGAGTCTGACACTTACCCGATGTGCACCCAGGCACCCCAATCCTTTTGTTCTTAATGTGACATGCTAGGCTTATAGGGGAAAGGAGGTACATGGTTAAGAAGGATGCTTTGTTATCTCTGTCTCAACATGTCTTCTAGCCATGTCTCCATACCACTAATATTTTTCCATGAATCCACCGAGAAGTATCCTAGCTAAAGTATAGATCCTGCATTATGCTTCTGCAAGAATACCTAAGAAAGTTCTCAGTAAGGAGTGGGATTCAAGTAAAGATGGTTCACAACTCCTCTGTGTGAGACCAAGTAGTTCCCTCTTCCTTCCCCATAGACGCCGTGGAGAACTGATCCCTATACTAAGGTGGTTAAGGGCCTCCAATTCCATGCCATATTCAGTTTTTAAATTATTTTTTCTTTTTAAGATTTTTATTTATTTATTTGACAGAGAGAAACACAGCTAGAGAGGGAACACAAGAGGGGGAGTGGAAGAGGGAGAAGCAGGCTTCCCGCTGAGCAAGGAGCCCAATGTAGGGCTTGATCAGAGGCCTCCAGGATCATGACCAGAGCCTAAGGCAGACGCTTAACGACTGAGCCACCTAGGTGTCCCCTACCATTTTTCTTTAAATCCCTACTGAAAGAGGGCTTTGAACAGCAAACAGCATTGGCATACTTGGGAGCTAGTTGGAGCAATAGAATCTAAGGCCCTTTCCTATATGCAGTGAATTAGAATCTGCATTTTAACAAGATCCTCAGTTAACTTTGACAGCTTTAACTACTACTAAATACTCCTCCCCTCTCCAGTGATGTTACTGATCAAACAGTGGGGAAAAAATCCGTGCAAACAGGGAAATATTATTTTAAATAGGCATGAACAAAATTTTTTCTTAAACAGAATTAAGCACATTAAGAGAAAAAAGTGATGTTTAAGAATTAATTGGATCTGGGCACCTGGGTAGCTCAGTGGGTTAAAGCCTCTGCTTTCAGCCTAGAGGGGCACCTGGGTGGCTCAGTGGGTTGAGGCCTCTGCTTTCGGCTCAGGTCAGGATCTCAGGGTCCTGGGATAGAGGCCCACATCAGGCTCTCTGCTCAGCAGGGAGCCTGCTTCCTTCTCTCTCTCTGCCTACCTCTCTCCCTACTTCTGATCTCTCTCTCTCTGTCAAATAAATACATAAAATCTTTTTTAAAAATGATACAGTGTTCTTTTTGAAAAAAGAACTAATTGGATCTGACAAAACCTAAATGAATTTGATTTACCCCAAAATTGATTATTTTCTTTTGTTTTTTTTTTAAGATTTTATTTATTTGACAGAGAGAAACAGAGCTAGAGAGGGAACAAGCAGAGGGACTGAGAGAGGGAGAAGCAGGCCTCCTGCCGAGCAGGAATCCCAATATGGGACTTGATCCTGGGTCTCCAGGATCATGACCTGAGCCGAAAGCAGTCACTTAACCAACTGAGCCACCCAGGCGCCCCAGATTATTTTCTTAATAAGATAGAATTATTTTACATGACTTAATTAAAAAGAAGTTTTTTCCCCTTATAAAATTAGTTTGTTCTCTAATTTGCTCTCAATTACAAAATGAGAAATAGAGTTTAGACTGGTTTTGATGCTAATGCTGTTTAAGTGACTTCTACATTTTGTCTACAGAAAATCAGTCTATGCAAGACCAGGCACCTATGTTGGAAGGTGAATTGGTTATAAAATATATCTTGGGAAATTTTTCAATCATTGAATACAGCTAATGAATGACCATTCACAATAATGCATGTGAACCTCAAAGTTGATGATACTCTAAATTTGATCAATATCTTTTTTAAATTTGTCTTCTTAATCAGATCAAATCTTAGAACTGATTAACATGGTGACACAGTAGCTTAAATCATTAAAGTCTTCTGTTTTATGTAATCATAAAGACAATGACTAGATCAAGATTTTCTTATATAGGATTAAATTAGAAGGTGATGAGAGAGATTTGAATGATTCTCTGTGTATGACTAGAACTTTAAGAACTTGTTAAGCAGATAGCAGCATGTAGTTTAATATTTTGTGGTTAGCTCTGGAGTGTTTTAAGGCTCATTTGGCATTCTGTCTACTAGTAAACCTATAGAAAATTAATTCCATTTTCAAAATCAAGGCAAAGGAAGGATGCCTGGCTGGCTCAGAAGAAAGCATGACTCTTGCAGGGTTGTGAGTTTGAGACACATGTTGGGTATAGAGATTACTAAAAAAAATAAATAAGTAAACTTTAAAAATCGAGGCAAATGAGTACATGCTGTGGTTGGAAAGTCTTGTTTTTTAAAAAATTTCTGTGGCATTATGTATGGATCACAGGTTCTTTGCTAAGCAATTTTTTTGTGATTTAATATGAGTATCAATAGAACAAGTGAAAGGTAAAATCCTGAAAGAATGTCTAATTTGTTGAAAGAGTAATTTTTTGCTTTAACTGTAAACATACACAAATCAATGAAATGTAAAACGATTACATTTTGATTTTTAAATTATTCTATCTGTATTTCTGGCATGTTTTTTGCTTTGTTTGATTTTTTAAAGATTTTATTTATTTATATGAGAGAGAGAGAGCATGAGAGGGGAGAATGGTAGAGGGAGAGGAAGACTCCCTGCTAAGCAGGGAGCCTGATGTGGGACTCCATCCTGGGACTCCAGGATCATGATCTGAGCTGAAAGCAGTTGCTTAACCAACTGAGCCACCCAAGGACCCCTGGCCTGTTTTCTTTAAAGATACTAGCATTAAAGGACTCAATGAATTATGCTATTGATGTCTGTTTTTCACTTTGAGGTGAAGGGTTTTGGGGAGTTTTTAGGGGATATTTACTAAAGTTGACAATAGTTTAATTTTGTATTTGCTGCCAACATGGAATTTTTTTTGTGGCATTAAAAAAAAAATCTTACCACAGGTATTTAAATGCTTTCTACTTTATAAATAATTTCTAAGGCAAAGATGATAAAATTGCAGTATTGTGTAGTTGAGACTTTTTTTTTTTAAGATTTTATTTATTTATTTGACAGACAGAAACACAGCAAGAGAGGGAACACAAATGGGGAGTGAGAGAGGGAGAAGCAGGCTTCCCACCAAGCAGGGAGCCCAATGCAGGACTCGATCCCAGGTCTCCGGGATCATGACCTGAGCCGAAGGCAGACACTTAATGACTGAGCCATCCAGGCACCCCAAGACCTTTTTTTTTTTTTTAAGATTTTATTTATTTGACAGAGAGAAACACAGCCAGAGAGGGAACACAAGGAGGGGGAGAGAGAGAGGGAGAAGCAGGCTTCCTGTGGAACAGGGAGCCCGATTTGGGACTCGATCCCGGGTCTCCGGGATCATGACCTGAGCCAAAGGCAGACACTTAATGACTGAGCCATCCAGGCACCCCAAGACCTTTTTTTTTAACAGTGTTTCTTCCATATGGATGATTTGCTTATATTGAATTCTTCTCTTGAGAGATAGATTGTTACTGGTTTATATTTTATTTTTTAGCAGACTCAGGTTATTTATTTTTTCTTTATTAAGAGAGAATTTCTAACAGGCCTTTGAAGGTTATATATCAATATAAAGACTTCATTGTCCCTAAACTTAGTACAGCTCTTTCACTTTAAATGGAAATAAAATGAAGTTATCTTGCCTGGTAAGCCAAGGCTTTGTGAATATTTGAGGGAATGGGTTTGAGAATCCAGGGCTTCAGAGTGATTCCCAAAGCTCAGCTGATAAAACTTTGTGAGTTATCCTCAGGGTTAAGGCAGAATTTGAAGATATTGTAAGATGAATACAATTGAGTTTTCTTCTTTTCAGAATTCTAAAGGAAAATGCCCTTTATTATGTTATAGGTCCTCAGAATGGTTGGAATGACCCTCCAGCTTTGAACAGAGTACCTAAGAAGAAGAAGGTACTAGAAAAAAATGTCTGTCCAGTTGCTTGCAGATGTTCTGTTACTCACAAAGCCACCGGGAACGTACCCCCTTGACTGCTCCTTTTAAAAGCAAAGCTTACTTACTGATAGGTTTAAAGTGTATTTCAGCTTAGATCTTCTATTCCATGAAGGGAAGGAAAGAAAGTTTAAAAAAAACAACAACAATATGGTGGTATGAATTTAACTCCCATTAGAAGACAAGATGTAAATTCCCAACAGGTCTCTTTCAAAGAGTAGGAAAAAAAAATTTCCAGTGATTTTTTTTTTTTTTTTCTTTTTGGGGTTACTTTGGTCTTTGGTTTCCAACAGTAGTCCTGAATTTGGTAATTATATTTTGGACTGTTTTGTCTATCACATTCAGTGTGAATGAAGAAATAACCTTATAGCTGAGCAGTGTTTAACTGTCAGTAACTGTTGAGAGCTTTTGGAGCATAAGATAAGACTCTCCTCCTTTCTTCCCAGACGTTTCTACTTTTTTTTTTTTTTTTAACTTTGGTGATTTCCTTTCCTTAAATAAAGTAATGAGAGTAAAAAAATAATGTAACAATAACATTGAGGGGCACTAACTGGGCAAAAAGCCCCAAAATTTTGGTTGGTAATAATTAGAAATGTAATCTACTTTTAATATGGTTGAAGTGACAGATAATACCTACGTAGTAATACAAACACACATTTGGCATATTTGATTCCAGTATTTGCTAGATCTACTTCTCTAGACTTTGACATCCTCTTTCAAAATGCCATGTTTTGACTCCCAATAAGAGAGGAAGTGTGGAAGACGAAGGAGAAACTGAGAGGTCCAGTTTTGAGTGCTCTATCCCTCTTATCCAGATTAGCTCTACTTTTATGTTTTACTCTAGAATTCTGCATAAGATTTTTATTTGAAAAAAGTATTCTGTTTGTTTTTTAAATGTTAACCTTATTTAAAAAGAGTAAATGATACTCTTTTTCTTATGCTTGGTGCCTTTTATTTCTTTTAAAAGATGCCTGAAAACTTTATGCCTCCTGTTCCCATCACATCACCAATCATGAACCCTTTGGGTGACCCCCAATCCCAGATGCTGCCGCAACAACCTTCAGCTCCTGTACCCCTGTCCAGCCAAGCTTCATTTCCACAGCCACATCTTGCAGGTGGCCAGACCTTCCACGGCATACAGCAACCCCTCGGTCAAGCAGGCATGCCATCATCTTTCTCCAAGCCCAATATTGAAGGCGCCCCAGGGGCTCCTATTGGAAATACCATCCAGGTAACAGTAAATCTGGCTCTATTTCAGTTCATTTTTTTTTTAATGTGTTAACTTTGATGTTTATACTTTATTAATGAACATCTATATTTGGTTTCAATTAAGACAACCTAAGTAAAAAATAGTCACCCTTTTTTTAAGATTGATCATGCATGGATATTTTTCAATTATGTGATCATAAACTTTCTAGAAGAGGCACATATATTTGCTAGTGTATGTTTATACTAACTTGACATTTGTAGTATTTCATTTGACCTAATCAGTAGCCATTATTTAAGATCAGTTGAATCCATATTTTCAGCCAGGCTTGCTAAGCAGATGTTATTTCCAAAGTTTTTTCCCTTTAAAATATAAAATAAAGGGGCACCTGTCATTAAGCGGCTACCTTCTGCTCAGGTCTCCCAGGTTTGAGCCCCACATTGGGCTTCCTGCTCGGCGGGAAGCCTGCTTCTCCCTCTCTCACTCCCCTTGCTTGTGTTCCCTCTCTGGCTGTGTTTCACTCTGTCAGATGGATAAATAAAATCTTAAAAAAAAAAAATACATATATATATATATATATATATATGAGGGGCATTCATTCATACATATATATATTGTATACATACATTCATTCATACATATATATATTGTATACATACATTCATTCATACATATATATGTAAAATAAATAAAATAAATCTTTTTTAATCTTTAAAAAAATTAAAAATAAATAAATAAATAAATAAAAACCAGTGTTTTGATGGAAGTGGGAGAACTGACTTTTTTTTTTTTTTAAGCTTTTATTTATTTGACAGAGAGAGACAGTAAGAGAGGGAACACAAGCAGGGGGAGTGGGAGAGGGAGAAGTAGGCTCCCCACTGAGCAGGGAGCCAGTGCCGGGCTCGATGCCAGGGCCCTGGGATCATGACCCGAGCTGAAGGCAGACACCCAACTACTGAGCTACTCAGGTGCCCTGAGAACTGACTTCTTTCCACAGGACTATAAATACAATGATGCGTTGTTAATTTTTTTTTTTTTTTTTTTTTTTTTTTTTAATGATTACAAGTCTGTGCTAGTTCGGGATGCTACCCAACCATTCACTTTTGTTTAGACCTGGGGTACTGATGCTGTACGCACGTAGACCAGAACCTCATTTACCACCGGAAGGGAATGCTGCCCAAGATGTATGCGTTCAGCCAAACCATTATATCCAGCTGCCTGCCTACCTAGATGTCTCCAAGGCACCTCACACTACACATTTCTGAAGCCTTATTCATAGTCTTCCTCCCAAACTTGGTCTTCAAAACTCGGTGTTTCCTGTTTTAGTGAATGGCATCATAATCCTTCCTATTTAATCTAGCCAAAAACCTGGGAATCATCTTTATATTCTTTCCCTTTAATTCTTCTTTTTAAATCTGTCCCTAAATCTTGTTGATACTGTTTTAAAAATCTCTCTCAGGGATGCCTGGGTGGCTCAGTTGGTTAAGCAGCTGCCTTGGGCTCAGGTCGTGATCCTGGAGTCCTGGGATCGAGTCCCACATGGGGCTCCTTGCTCAGCAGGGAGCCTGCTTCTCCCTCTGCCTGCTGCTCTCACTGCTTATACTCTTGCTCTATCTGACAAATAAATAAAGTCTTAAAATAATAGATAGATAGATAGATAGATAGATAGATAGATAGATAGATATTAAAAAAAAGAATCTCTCTCAAATCCCTGGCCTCTGCTTCTAATCTGGTCTGTGCTGCCTTCATCCCCAGTTTTCAGCAGTGCAGGAGCCTCTAATTGGTCTGTCTTTGATCCATCTATCTGGTCTTGTCTCCTCTTTGTTTAAAACATTGCTTTCAGATCTAGAAATCCTCAGCTTCCTACTCCTCCTTGCTATCTCTCTGCTCCAGCTACACTGGCCTTCTTTTAGTCACCTGTATCATGATCCTTCCTTTGGACATGTTCTTCCTCTACTGGGAATGCTTTTCCTTTCTCATTTAACTAGTTAACTCCTACTTGTCCTTCTGATATAATTTCATGAAAAGAGCTTTCCCCTCAGTTAAATTCCAGTTATATTATCTGTTGGTTCCATTAATGTTAACTTATTAGCAATTAAATAGCAATACAGTTGCTATCTTACATGTATTGATGGCATTTTATTACTTTTTTTCCAAGTAGCATCTCTCATTAAGATGTGTTTGTAAACTTTTTTTTTTAAAGATTTTATTCATTTATTTGACAGAGAGAGAGATCACAAGTAAGCAGAGTAGCAGCCAGAAAGAGAGGAGGAAGCAGGCTCCCTGCTGAGCAGAGAGCCTAATGCGGCCTCGATCCCAGGACCCTGAGATCATGACCTGAGCCGAAAGCAGAGGCATTAACCCACTGAGCCACCCAGGCGTCCTGTAAACTTTTTTTTTTTTTTTAATGAAACTTTAAAACTTTCTTTTTCTTCGTTTAGCCTGATAAATTGCCAGAGAGCTGAGATCATTTCTTAATTGGTTCATAAATACATAGTCAATGCCTGACACATAATTGCCTAATATTTTTGAATGAATGAACTAATAAATCAGAACTTTAAAAACAAACATTGCCTCTTTGTCTTTCCATCTATACATTCAGTAACATCATGGTCTCTTCTGTCCCAGCTTTTGACTTAATCTTGGCAGTTTGGGGGCACCTGAGTGGCTCAATGAAGTGGCTGCCTTTGGCTCAGGTCATGGGGCCAAGCCCGCATTGAGCTCCCTACTCAGTGGAGTGCCTGCTTCTCCCTCTGCCTCTGCCCCTGGTTGTGCTCTCTCTTGTGCACACCCTCTCTCAAATAAGTAAATAAAATATTTTTTAAAAAAATCTTGCAGTTTGATGATAGACAAATTACCAACCCTCAAGAGTAACCAAAGAATAGAATAATGCCAAGATAAACAAATGAGCCAACAAGCAGAGCAAGCAGCCACTCTCACTAGCCATTGCTTGTTCTTATTATTTCCTACTGGCATAGGTCTTCTGTCTACTTTGCACACAGTAGTGATCAACATATGTTCCATAATTGACCAAATTCTTTATATCCAGTTATCGTTTTAAAAATCAAAGCTGTAGAGACACCTGAGTGGCTCAAAGGGTTAAAGCCTCTGCCTTCGGCTCAGGTCATGATCTCAGGGTCCGGGGATTGAGGCCCACATCGGGCTCTCTGCTCAGCGGGGAGCCTGCTTCCCCCTCTTTCTCTGCCTGCCTCTCTTCCTACTTGTGATCTCTCTCTCTGTCAAATAAACAAATAAAATCTTTAGGAAAAAAGTCAAAGCTGTAGAAGCCTGTACCTTTTACTGAATATCTGATTTTCATTTGTGCTTATCCCAAGGGATTTCACATATTAACTTGTCATTTGATTTTAACAAATCGTTTTCTTTTTATCAGAGTATCAGGGCTTTATATATAGGTAGTTTCCGGTCATTTCTGGTCATTTTATGCTATTATTTCTTCCAGCATGTGCAGTCTTTGCCAACAGAAAAAATTACCAAGAAACCTATTCCAGATGAGCACCTCATTCTAAAGACCACATTTGAGGATCTTATTCAGCGCTGCCTCTCTTCAGCTACAGATCCTGTATGTATTTTTTTTCTTATACTTTGTTTATTTAAAATAATCACTATGGAGCTCCTCTGTAATTACATGAAGTGTTAAAGATATATACTTTAGAAGTTTATATGTTAGTAATAAAACTAGGGGCGCCTGGGTGGCTCAGTGGGTTAGGCGTCTGCCTTTGGCTCAGGTCATGATCCCAGGGTCCTAGGATGGGGGCCCACATCAGCCTCCCTGCTCTGCAGGGATCCTGCTTCTTAAGAAAATAAAATTAAAAAAAAAAAACAAAAAACTAGCATTTACAAAGTTTGCTTTACATATAAAAATGTATTTAATTTCTTTTACATATATGTATTTATATATAAATTTATATTTATTTTATTTATATCTATAATATATATTTAAATATAAATATTCTTTTATATATAAATATTTAATCTTCACAATAACTCTGTGTTAGGTAAATTTGTCATCTTTATTTTACAGACAACTAAAGTAAGCAAAAAGCAGTTAACACCCAAGGTTAGAGCCAGAATTCAAGCCCAGTTTGGGTCCAGAATTTATGCTCTCACTGTGCTCTGCACTGCCTCTCAGCAGCAAACTTCATGTTTGGCACATAAATAGAACAGAATGGTGGTATGTAAGAGATTCAGGTTTGGGCTTTAGTTCTGAGCTGAGATCACAGCTTTTAAAAGTAGATAATCTTATATGTAACTTTGAGCAGATCTTAAAAATAATTGTTTTAGATTCTGGAGTCATATTCATAGTTAAAGCAACTGATTTTACTTAGTTTATTTAGAGGATGCCTGTGTTTGGCAATAAAAAATTCAACAAAGCTGGTCTTGTTTTAGATGAACTCTCAGTTTCTGTCAGCAAACATTGAATATGTTTATTTAGCCACTGGCCACTTGTCTGCTTGAAAAACAGCTTCTGGAATTTGTTGTTTCATCAAACATTGAGTATTAATGTGTGCAGCTTTCTTCTGGTGTTTTAGAAGGCTAATCCCTGTGCTAATAAATGTGTCAGGCAAGCAGAGGCAGGGAAAGGTTAGCATCAGCCATAGTGCCTGGCATTTTGCAAGTGGTGGAAACACTGAGTGAGGAACAGACAGTAGATGAAGCGGATAGCCTAGCATACTGTCCCCTGTGAATACCTCTAAATAGGACACCATCATTCAAAAATAGAAGAGTCCTAATAAAAATGAAGGAAAACTCCAGCTCTCCTTTAGGCATGAGTCAGTATAGAGAGGTTGTGAGAAGACATGTAGTACACAGCCCAGCTCAATAAATTTTTGTGGACTTTAAACTCCTCTAGGTCAACATATCATCTTCTTTCCCTGGGCAGAAGACAACCACAAAAGATAAACTGTTCCTGTAATTCTGTAACTAGTTAGGGGTGGAAAGTCCTAATACCCTATCCTCTCCAGCTGACTCTGCTCCTGGGGTAGGGCTCCTTCTGGTAGCTAGATGAGATTAGTTTTGTGCCGGAACTATCGGGGTTCTCCTCCACACAAATCCTTTTAATCAATAGCTGGAATCATTTTTACAATATGATTGTGATGCAGTCTTTTCACGTTAGATATGTCCAGACAACACAAAGTAATTTTGCAGCACAGCTTAGTTTGTAATGTCATCCTTGAAAGCTTCATCTCTTTCTCACTCTTTTCTTTTTCTTTTTTTTTTTGTTCATTCCAGGTGTATAATATAGTGTTTCAACAGCTTTGTGTAGTTCAGATAAGTGTACTCATTAATCCCCGTCACCTCTTTCACCCATCCTCCCATCCACCTCCCTTCTCCAAACTATCGTATTGTTCTCTGTAGTTTAGAGTTGGTTCCTTAGTTTATCTCTCTCTCTTTTTTTTTCTTTTGGTAGTTTATTCTATTTCTTAAATGCCATGTATGAGTGAAATCATATATTTGTCTTTCTCTGAATGACTTATTTTATTTAGTGTTAGACTCTCTAGCTCCTTCCATGTTATTGCAAATGGCAAGATTTCATTCTTCTTATGACTGAATGAAATTCTGCTGTGCATAGATACCACATCTTCTTTATCCATTCATCTATCATTGGACACTTGGGCTGCTTCCATAGTTTGGCTATTGTAAATAATGCTGCAGTAAACATAGAGGTACATGTATCCCTTTGAATTGGTGTTTTCAGGGTAAATAAATACTCAGTAGTACACTTGCTGGATCTGTTTTTAACTTCTGTTAGTCATACTATTCCAGAGTGGCTTCACCAGTTTACATTCCTGCAAGTAGGACAAGAGGGCCCCCTCTTTGTCCACATCCTCACCAACATTATGTTGTTTCTTGGCTTGTTGATTTTAGCTCTTCTGACAAGCGTCAGGTAGATATTTCATTGTAGTTTTGATTTGTATTTCCCTGGTGATGATTGATGTTGAGCATCTTTTCATGTGTCTGCTGGCCGCCTGTATGTCTTCTTTGGAGAAATGTCATTCATGTCGTCTGCCCATTTTTTAATTGGATTATTGTGGGGGTATGTGTTGAGTTATATCAGTTCTCTATATATTTTGGATACTAATGTCATATGTCATTTGCACATATCTTCTCCCACTCATCACGTTGCTTTTCAGTTTTATTTATTGTTTCCTTTGCTGTGCAGAAGCGCTTTATTCTGACGTAGTCCCAGTAGTTTATTTTTGCTTTTATTCCCCTTGTCTGAGGAGACATATCTAGAAAAATATTGCTATGGCTGATGCTAGAGAAATTACTGCCTGTGCTCTCTTCTAGGATTTTTATGGTTTCCTGTCTTTTATTTAGGTCTTTAATCCATTTTGAGTGTATTTTTGTGTATGCTGTGAGAAAGTGGTCCAGTTTCATTCTTTTGCACATAGCTATCTAGTTTTCCTAACATCATTTGTTGAAAAAACTCTTTCTCCCTTTGGGTATTCTTGCCTCCTTTGTTGAAGATTATTTGACCATATAATTGTGAGTTTATTTCTAGATTTTCTGTTCTGTTTCTCTGTAGTTTAGAATTGGTGTGTGTGTCTGTGTGTCTGTTTTTGTGCCAGTACCATACTGTCTTGATTACTGCAGCTTTGTAATACAATTTGAAGTCCAGAATTCTGACGCCTTCAGCTTTGTTGTTCTTTTTCAAGATTGCTTTGGGGTCTTTTGTGGTTCCATACAAATTTTAGGATTATGTGTTCTAATGCCACAGAAAATGCTGTTGGTATATTGGTACATTAAAAAAAATCATTCACAGAGACATCTGGGTTGCTCAGTTGGTTGAGCTTCCGACTCTTGATTTCATCTCAGGTCATGATCTCGGGGTCATGAGATTAAGCCCCACATCAGGCTTTGTGCTCAGTGCAGAGTCTGCTTGAGATTCTCTCTTCCTCTTCCTCTATCTCTCCCCCTGCTTGAGTGCTCTTGCTGTCAAATAAATAAATAAATCTTTTTTAAAAATCATTCACCAAAAAACAAACCAAAAACATTATTCACCACAATCAAGTGGGATTTATTCCCAGGTTGCAAGCCTGGTTCACTGTTCGTAGACCAATCATTGCTCACTTCAGCAGCTGTCATATACTAAAATTGGACCAATATCGAAAAGATTGGCATGGTCCCTGCACGAGAATGACACGCAAATTTGTAAATATTCACAGACCAAACAACATGATACATCACATCCAGCAGAGAAAGGATAAAAACCTATATGGTCATTTCAATAGATGGAGAAAAAGCATTTGACCAAGTACAAAATCCATTCCTGATAAAAACCCTCAACAAAGTAGGTTTAGAGGGAGCATACCTCAACATCATAAAGGCCTTATATGAAAACCCATAGCTAACATCATGTCAGTGGGCAAAAATTCAGAGCTTTTCCTTTCTCCTCTTCTGACACATTGACATTCCTTCCTCCAGCATACCAAGAGCATGTCAGCATCGACAGCTTTGTACTTGCTGCTCCTTCTGCCTGGAAACTTTCCCCACATAACTACATAACCCACTCCACACTTGCTCCAAGCTTCTCAGATTCCTGGTAGCCATCGGCCTTTCTTGACCACCTTGTACTCCCAACACTTCTAAGCCCCTCACTCTGTTAACTGTTTTTCTTTGTGGCATTCATCACCATCTCATCTACAACATATTGTTTATTTAGTATCTTTTTCCCACCCAATAGAATTTGAGGTCCCTGAGACATAAGCATGGCACATAGTAGGCCCTCAGTAAATATTGAAGAACAGTGTCCCTTCTAAGGCTGTTGCATAATGTACATCGTTAGGTTAATCACATTGTAATTGAAACCTTTAATTTTAGTTTTAGAATAGTCTTCTCTCATTATACTTCTAATACAAGAAGCATGAGGTGGAAGGACTCCTTGATTTTAAGAACTCATTTCACTCCTTCCCTCTTAATAATCTTGAGCCATGAGAAGGTAATTTTCTTTTTCTTTTTTCTTTTTTTCCATTGGTGTTTTAAAAGCTCAGAAAGAGGGGCACTTGGGTGACTTAATCGGTTAAGCATCTGATTCTTTTTTTTTTTTTCCTTAAGATTTTATTTATTTGACAGAAAGAAACACAGCCAGAGAGGGAACACAAGCTGGGGGAGTGAGAGAGGGAGAAGCAGGCTTCCCGCCAAGCAGGGAGCCCGATGTGGGACTTGATCCCGGGTCTCTGGGATCATGACCTGAGCCGAAGGCAGTCGCCCAACAAACTGAGCCACCCAGGCGCCCCGAAGCGTCTGATTCTTGATCTCTGCTTAGGTCTTGGTCTCAGAGTTATGAGTTCAAGCCCCACATTGGACTCTGTGCTGGGCATGGTGCCTACTTAAAAAAAAAAAAAGAAAGAAAGAAAAGCCCAGAAAGAAGCAGGATTAAACATACCAAATGTGACTAAGTATATAAGTAACATTTTTGAAAGGTTAAAATAAGATTCCAGTTTACCTCCATGTTTGCTGCTAGCACCCATAATTTACAATAGCTGTCCTTAGATCTTCTTTTCTGTAATACAGTGACCCACTGCTGCCTCCAGATGGCCCTTCCTGTTGCTGGTGGATAGGGCAGTTACACGTGCACACACCTTGTCAAATGAGTTGACAGTCCACATGTGAGATCCAGCCACTACTCCAGTTTGCACTCCTGAAGGCAGCCCCTTTACCCTCTTACCCTTCCCTCATTTACAGGTTACTGAACTCTGTCCTAATGGTCTATTCAAAGTTTCTGAGTCATAGTTGCCTCCGTTTCTTTATGGAATGAAGCTGTTTAGCATCAGGAGTGTAAGGGTTAGTGAAACGAGATAGGGCAAGGTCTTTGGATAAAAGTTAAATATTCAAATATAACACATCTGTTTTTCCTCTCCTACAGCAAACCAAGAGGAAGCTGGATGATGCCAGCAAACGCTTGGAGTTTCTGTATGATAAACTTAGGGAACAGACAGTAAGTTTGTGGGGAAAAAGAAGGATTCGTGGTAATCATTTATCCCTAGTTGCTAGTAAATAAGCATCACATCAGCACACGTATGTAATATATTTGGGGGCAAAATTATGATGACAGTGAGAGAATAGGCTTTCTCTAACTGAATTTTACATGTCATTTAAATTTCAGGATGAAAGAATAGTTGAGAGAGGGTGTGTATGTATGTATGTTTGTGAGATAGGAGTGCAATTTTAACTCTTCATATAACAAAGAGTAGAAATATAATCTGGCTTGTATTGGCCCTAAGGTAACTGGCCTTCTGTTCATTTTATGTGTGGCTATAATTTTTGCATTTCAACATTCCTCTCCATTGCTCATGAGTCCCATCGGATAAAAATAACCATTCATGTCATGAGAAACAAACCAAAGAAAGCTGTTGTAACAGTGGAGGTGGTGTGGTCCATGGACTGATCGGGAATAAATTCTTCCCTCAAAAGTATGGGCATATAATCCAAGAATGACATGGAAAAAAAGTCTATACAAGTTATGGTTTTAAGAGATGGTAAGATTACAAAAAGCAGTTAGGAATTGATCGAATACATGATGAGGGCTATTGCCCTGTGAATGCAGGTGGGCCACAAGTTTAAGATCTCTAGTGTAGATGCGGTTGTAGAATACATAGGGTCCTTACTTTGAGATACCATAACGAAGAACCTTTAAATTCCTTCATCTGCCTGGGAAAAGTTTTAAAAGGCATGAGGCTGTATCTAAAATATTTGAAGAATTAACACTCTTAAGTGGAGAAAGATGTTAGCATTTCAGCCCGGGGGAGGAGAGCTGACTTCTATAAAAAAATCAACTGACTCATACATGTTCGTAATTCATAATTACTTCCTTACATAAATCATCTTGTTGTGGTTCTGCTTTATAATTTAAAGAGTTGCTTGGTCCAAAAAACTATTTCTAGAAAAGCTAAATGATTTATTTGCTTTTTTATAATATTTGTTTCAATCTTTTAAATATCAGGCTTTATGGGAAATTCTTTCTTAATTTTTTTTTCCTGATTCTACGTTTATTTCAGCTTTCACCCACAATCATCAATGGTTTACACAACATTGCAAGGAGCATCGAATCACGAAACTACTCAGAAGGATTGACCATCCATACCCACATAGTTAGCACCAGCAATTTCAGCGAGACCTCAGCTTTCATGCCAGTTCTCAAAGTCGTTCTCACCCAGGCCAATAAGCTGGGTGTCTAAAAGGACATCTTTACTCCCAGCCCATGTTGCCATTTTTCCAAAGAAACAGATTTTTTAAAATGTTAAGATACGGACCAGTCCTCATTAGCATGTTTCCATAGCAGCCAGGCAAGAGCATTTACACTATTTCTGCAGATATACTCACCTTAGAACTGCTCCAAACCCAAGTGCTTTCTTTTGTTTTAATCTTTTATTGCTCATGATGCTTTTCCTATTGTGCAAAGAGTGTATTTCCTGGATTACACAGAGTGTGTTTTCCTGAAGTATTCTGATTAAATGTGGTTTTTAAAACCTCAGTATACTTTTTGGAAAAGGAGTATCTGGTTATGCATAAAGCAGAACTAAAACTAAGTTTCTTTCATGTCCCCCGTACTTCCTCCATGTCAATCAGATTAAAGTGTGTAATCCTATTTTATGTGTATGTTGTCTTTTTTTAAAACAACTGCTCACAGTTTAGTTTAATTCCTATTTTTTGTGTCTTCAACTTCACTCAGGTCCTGAAAAATAACTAATCTAGAACTTGCTACATAGATTTTAGCAAATATTAATGAAGAGTGGGATCACTAGCTTTAAATATCTATTGGAAAAATGAGCATTTTCGTTCTGTGGAATGTATTGGACTTTTTTTTTTTTTTTTTAAAGATTTTATTTATTTGACAGAGAGAAACAACAGCCAGAGAGGGAACACAAGCAGGGGGAGTGAGAGAGGGAGAAGCAGGCCTCCCGCCGAGCAGGCAGCCCGATGTGGGACTCGATCCCGGGTCTCCAGGATCATGACCTGAGCCGAAGGCAGTGGCTTAACCAACTGAGCCATCCAGGCGTCCCTGGACTTTTATGTATTAATAAATGTTTTCAATATTCTGTTTGAGTTTTAAGACTGAATTATCTCCATTTTATATTTAGAAATTTGTTCATCTACTTTGTTAAAGTCACCCAGAGCTCTGAGGTTTAAATGTAGAAGGAAAACTTTAATTTCTACCAGCCTCCTGGATCAAAGGCAGGCAGTTTTTAGCCAGTTTTTCTGTCAAGTGATTTTATTATAATTTGTCTTAACAAACAGTGTAGCAGAGGCGCCTGGGTGGCTCAGTCAGTTAAGTGTCTCCCTTCGCTCAGGTCATGATCCCAGGTTCCTGGGATGGAGCCTGTTTCAGGCTCCCTGCTCAGCACGAAGCCTGCTTCTTCCCCCCACACTCCTCCTGCTTCTTCCCCCCACACTCCTCCTGCTTGTGTTCTTTCTCTAGTGGTCTTTCTCTCTGTCAAATAAATAAATAAAATCTTTTTTTAAAAAAGTGTGGTAAACAAAAGATAATGGTCCCCACGGAATCTTGAAAATTAGATACTAATAATTCTTGTTACATTATGTAATTTACATAAGTAGGTTGGAAAATTAGAAAATACACATTGTGACTATCACGGAGTTGCCTTTCCAAGGAGTTAGGGTAGTTCCAGTAAGAGTAGTGCATAAGAGTAGTTCATCAGGCTTTGTACAGCCTGAGTGAAATAGTTTGTAAGAACCTCTCATTTTTCTTTTGCTGGGATTCCCTATTTGCCAAATAAAACCCCTCTTTTAAAAAATTCATCTCTTGGTATTCAGCTTAAAAGAGTTTTATAACTAAAAAAGGAGGACCTTGATAGCATGTGTGAACATTGGAACCTCAGGACTGCGGTGGTGTCTCAGCACCTGCCTTCAGTCTCCTGGGAGTGCAGTCTCAGTTCTGTGACTCACTGAAGTCAGTAGCTAGTAAGTGCTTGACCAGGGGAACCTGACTCAACCATGGGGTCAGTCCCAGACCCCACTGGAACAGCAGGCTGGCCTCTAGGGATTTTCTTCATCTCTTGCCCTTAGAGTTAGGACTTGTTTTATGTTTACCCTGATATGATCATGGCAAAACTGGCAGCATTAAGGAAAACAAATTCCCAAAAGATGAGAATCAAGTAGGTGGCAGTAGAGCTCTGCCCAACCCCAAAGATTTTACAAATATGATTTACAAACAATTTGTCCCTGACATCTGAGCAGCAATTATCTCTCCTTTTTAAGTACAGCATTGTGATATTTTTCCCCCACTGTGGAGACATTTTTCCACATGGCTTATAGCCTTGGAGAAGTTCCACATAAATGGGCAGTGGTAAGAGGAGCTGAACCCAAAATGTATTGTCTCTGAAGTATGAAGATAAAAGCAGATCGTGGAAGGAGAGCATGGTGTGTTTTGAAGAAAAGTGGAACAACTTTCAAAAAGTTTTCTTTCATTAAAATAGAGAACCAATTTCTTAATTTTGTATAGGAGCCTGTTTTTAATGTTTTCAACTCCAAAGACGTTGCACTGTCTACCTGCACAGTTCAGGCACCTCTGTATAAAGTTACTCTACACAAAGATGTAGTAGATCTGTTTAGTTTGGGAAAGTCACAGCTGTATCCTTGCCATTACTTAGCATTGTGACAAATCATTCTTCTGAATCCCAAATTTTTTCAGTTTTGCCCTTTGGTGGGGTGCTTTTTATTTCTTTAACCTACTTAATTTTAAAACAAGGAAATGAGTGTGAGGGAACCTGGTAGGTGTGGCTGGGTGTCAGCCAAGAGATGTGTCACATCTCTGGGAGGTGCTTTTTTATATTACATTGGCGCTCTGTGCTTGGGAGTGGTTGGATGTATTCTTAGGCCCCGTTTGAGAATTTTTTTTAAGATTTTACTTATTTACTTGAAACAGAGTTTAGAAGCAGGCAGAGAGAGAGGAGGAAGCAGGCTCCCTGCTGAGCAGAGAGCCCGATGCAGGCCTCAGTCCCAGGACCCTGAGATCATGACCTGAGCGGAAGACAGCGGCTTAACCCACTGAGCCACCCAGACACCTGCATCTATTTTTTTTTAATTTTTTTTATTTATTTGAGAGAGAGCATAGAGGGGAGAAGTCAGAGGGAGAAGCAGATTCCCCGCTGAGCAGGGAGCCCCATGTGGGACTCGATCCCGGGACTCTAGGATCATGACCTGAGCCAAAGGCAGTCACATAACCAACTGAGCCACCCAGGCACCTGAGAATCTTTACATATAATGGGATACATAGCTGATGGAGGTGATTGTGTTGTGCATTTGGATAGTGTGGCAGTAGGAAAAAGTTGGGAACAACTGCTCTACCCTTGACGAGAGCCCAATGGACCTATATATTCCTTCGGATCCAGAAAACTCCCACATTCCCTGGAGAAGAGAAAGATACAGTAAGAGTTTCTGGCAACCAGATGTATCAATTAACACCTGCGGGAAAGGTAAAGGAAGGGATGGTGACTTTTCTGAGAACTGTCTCCTGAGCCAGATTTGGGTTCACCTAAGAGTGACTGCAAGGCCAACTGTCGACTCTCGTGCTGTGGTAGAAACTTCACGTGGAACAGTCGTGAAGATGCCGCAAGTAGCATACGCACGTTTGTGTCTGCATACACGCAGAGGGTTGTGTGCATCCCTCTTCGTCACTCCACTGCTGTGGTGGCAGCATTCCCAAAGAGACGCCCTAACAGGTCTGTGGATGGTCATCAAATGCTCAGGATGGTCCAGGGGGCATCTCAAAATTACTCAGTCAATAACATGGACAGAAAATGTACATGTTATTGTTATTCTGTACATGCACAGAAAATCTTAACTATTTTGGTCTTATGGATAAATATGCCAAATCTTTCAACCAAGATAGATTACAAAGGAAAAGTCACATTAGCTCTATATTTTCTCTCTTCCCAGCACACTACTTGCTTCAGCTACATTTCTGTAGCCTCACTGCTTTGTAACTACCAGTCCTGAGGCCCAGGCTGTACAGTGCACATCCAAGCCTCGTGGAAGTCAGATTGTACCATTCTTTCATTTCCAGCTGTTTGCTTTTTTAAATTTATTTATTTGACACAGAGAGAGATCACAAGTAGGCAGAGGAGCAGGCTCCCCGCTGAGCAGAGAGCCCGATGTGGGCCTTGATCCTAGGACCCTGAGATTATGACCTGAGACGAAGGCAGAGGCTTAACCCACTGAGTCACCCAGGCGTCCCCCAGCTGTTTGCTTTTTTATCCCCGCAGGGAGGAATGCCATGTGTGGGTTTTAAGGTGATTATGTAGATCTTGAAAAAGGTAATAAAATTCAGCAAAAGAAAATAGATCTTTTTTAAAAAGATTTATTTATTTATTTGAGAGAGAGCACAGGGGAAGGGTCAGAGGGAGAGAGAATCTCCAGCAAACTGAGCAGGAGCTCCCCATGGGGCCAGAACTGAATCCCACAACCCTGAGATCATGACCTGAGCCCAAATCAAGAGTGGGCACCTGGGTGGCTCAGTCATTAAGCGTCTGCTTTCGGCTTGGGTCATGATCCCGGAAACCCGGGATCGAGCCCCGCATCGGGTCCATGCTCAGCAAGAAGCCTGCTTCTCCCTCTCTCACTCCCCCTGCTTATGTTCTCTCTCTACCTATTTGTCTCTGTCAAATAAATAAAAATCTTTAAAAGGGGGGGCCCCCAACTGAGCTACCCAGGTGCCCCAGAGATAGACTTTGGTATAACTGTGGTAGGTGTTTTTTGTATTCTGGATTCATGTTTCCAGAGATCTGCTAAAGTATTTATTTAGCAAACAATGTTAATGTTCTTAGTCTCAAACACCTAGAATGACTTTGTACAAACATCATTACTCAGTAATGCCTAAGTTCTTTATTTGAATGGAGCTGTACTCTGTGTTGAATTTGAATTCAATTTTTGGCTGATAGTCCATAGACCTAAAAGGCTATTATTTATCAGGTAGGCCTGTTCCTGCTTTTATTGCTGTGCCTTATAATTTCCCAGTCCATGACTTTCCTAAAACCGCCTCTTGTGTATCAGTGGGCTCACACTGTGCAAACATGGGGTCAGAGGGGGGATGGCTTCAGAATCCTGGTGAAATAGAGGAAACCTTTCTCCTTCAAAAAAAAAAAAATACAAGGGTTTGTTGGATTTTTTATCTATGTGAAGTAATGAATTTTGTGTCTCAAACATCTACCACTATCTCTTTTATACCTTTAAAGGCATTTACACTTAACAGCTCCAGAGAGTAGCATTTTAGCATTGTTATTGACTTGGCTTCTTTACCTCAATAAATATTTGTAAAGGGCTTCAAGCAGTTCAGTAGGAAGACTTCGTGTCCCAAACGTATTTCCAGGGAGATGAGGTAAAATGAACCAGTAGGGGGCCTATCATAGGAATGGAATGGATTCAAATTTGATTAAAAGAGGAAAGTTCCAGACCTTTTTTTCTGATAAGTAAAAGGGTAGTGAATATAATATATAATTCAAGGGCATCATTAAGGTTGGCCAATAAGTATGATTTGGTTAATGATGAGAAATCATTTCATCTTGCACTTTGTCCAGTAAAGGAGCTCCCCACTCTTGGAAGACTAGACTGTCTGATGGAATTGAAGATCAAAACAGATGTCCGTAGTAAAGAAGGAAAGCAAATATCTCCTAAAAGTGACCTAAAAGTAACTTCCTTTCCCTCTGGCTATATCTCCAAATAACTGATGACTTTCCTGACCCTTTCTTGCCTGAAGGAGTCTTCAGAAGAGAACAAGTCAGTTTTGTTTTGTTGTGTTGTTTTAAGATTTTATTTATTTATTTGACAGTAAGAAACACAGCTAAAGAGGGAACACAAGCAGGGGGAGGGAGAGAGGGAGAACCAGGCTTCCTACCAAGCAGGGAGCCCAATGTGGGGCTCAATCCTGGGACTCTGGGATCATGACCCGACCTGAAGGCAGATGCTTAATAACTGAGCCACCCAGGTGCCGAGAACAAGTCAGTTTTAACAGGCAGAAATCAATCCCCAAAGAGCTTCTCCTGGGGATTGCTGCCTGGACAGCCTAAAGGGACCTCACCTTTCCTTGAGCTGGGTACTTCGCTCCCTCTCAGTCCCACATCAGCGCAGGGATCTAAGCTATTCATTCCGGTTGCCTGGTGCAGCTGGATTCAAACCCAGATCTCAGCCCAGTGAGCACCTTTCTTCCACAAAACTACATTGTTGGGCGCCTGGGTGGTTCAGTGGGTTAAGCCTCTGTCTTCCGCTCAGGTCATGATCTCAGGGTCCTGGGATCGAGGCCCACATCAGGCTCTCTGCTCAGCGGGGAGCCTGCTTCCTCCTCCCTCTCTCTGCCCGCCTCTCTCTCTGCCTACTTGTGATCTCTCTGTCTGTCAAATAAATGAATAAAATCTTTAAAAAACAAAACAAAACACATTGTTCCCAAAGCAGCTGCTGCTACAACAAAAATGCATTCTGCTTTCTGATAATGGATAAATTTATTGAGCATTGTGTATTGGCTTCTTCTGAGGCATGTTCACTTTACATGGTGGTGAAGATGGCCCCTGGCAGCCCATAGCCCACGTCTCCACTGCTTGTGTTCCACCAAGGGGAGAGGAAACCTCTCACAATACCCAGTTACTTCTCACAACCACAACTCCAATTGCTTCCGTGTCAGTCTCCTGCCCACTACCTGAGTTCTGTGCCCAGAGAGGTAGGATGCCAGAATTGGCTGGTCCACATAGTGTGCCCACCCTAGTATGAGCACAGTGATTTGAAGCCCCACCAGAACCCCTGTGGAATTGCACCCAAAGGAAGGTGCAATTTAGAGAAAAGAGGGGAGAGTAGGCCAAAACAACCCCTTATTTATACCAGAGGGAAGTCCTTGGTAGTCACAGTAAAAAGTTTCATGGCACCTGTCTGAGAGTCAGTGTCTTCCCCACCACTTACTGTCAGCCAAATACCACTGCTTTCTGCCTCCGTGTCTGAGGGGATAGAACTAGATGACCTCTAATTTCACCTCCAGCTTTGGAAGTCTGTTACCCATCTACCTTTCCCACAGCATCTTTGTATACTAAGTGCAGCTCTTCAAAAGGAATGGAAAATATTTGGATAAGCACCAAAGCTTTGAAGAAAGATGACAGAAGCAATTCAGGCCTATTTATATTTGGCTATATTTTTTCTTTTTGTAGAATTAATTTCACTGTTAATCTGGAGAAAGATCAATGCAGTACTTTCCTTGGTTGGAAATAAGTAAGGAGGCATTAAAAAAATGGTTTTCTAATTTGAGGACTTGGAATAAATACATTTGCTTGGCTTTCAGGTCTTTAAGTAGTGAATTCCCCTCTGTAATGATCTATATTTCCATGAAATTAAACATTCTACACACCTGTTCCCACAACAAGAATAGGTCACATTTGATTACATAGGATACTCAACAATAAACTCATTTTTTTTTCCTCTGGTGCTGCAAATCTGGGTCACCCTTTTGACATTCCTGAACTCTATTTACAAATGCCCCCTCCCTGCCTGAGAACATCAGGGGATTTTGCCTTTTAAGAGCATCCTGTGGTAATTGACACAGCAGGGAGAGAAAGAGGTTATTGAAACAGAAACAATCACGCAGTTAATGCTGAGAAGTAAATAAGAGCTTCTCTATGTTTATCTGCCCTTGGAAACCAAAATAAGGATCCTAAAAGAAAATGGGGCGGGTATTGGTGAGCCAAGAGTAACTGGAGGGCTGGAAGAGGTGTGGGTGAAATCTTGTCAATACTGTCTTTCTTCTGTCACAATAATAGGGATTGTTCATTTATTTCAGAGCTAGGACTTCGCAGCAGGGAGAGACAGTGGAGAGGAGTTCGCTTTGGTTTGTGCACCTTGTTTTGAGCCAGATGATGGAGGGATTCACACAAGTTAACTTGCTATGGCTGGACCTTAAAAGAGGATTAGTGATTGCTCCATAGCATTTGCTTCTTACAGTATTTGATTGCTATCTGGCTGCCCTACTGGACTTGAGTTCCATGAGCACAGCGGTATACTCCTCTGTCCATGGATCTGAGCTTATGGCTTGGCTTCTAGAAGAGGCACAATAGATAGATATTGAGTGAAAGAATGTTATGTGATTCAAACTGAAGATAACTTGGAAAACTGCAAAGCGCAGTAGAAGAGACAAGTTTGGGTTGGTTTCAGTACTCCAGTGCATTTTTCATTAAGTAGATGCTCTTAATCTAAGAATTAGGAAGTAAAGGCCTTCAGATCTGGCCATCTCCCATGGCTACTTTCCTGCTGCCATGCTATAGCACTACATTAGGGGCAGTCAGGAAATGTGGAAAGTCTTGAATAATAAGGCGGCGGGGGGTGGGGGAGAGCGTTGAAAGAAAACCCTTCACTCCCTTCATATCCAGAGCAATAGAATCATTCATTTTATAGGAACAGGTCCTCCTCTACCCCATCCACTGCCATAAAATCTCAATGAGAAATTTTCCCAATCCACTTAATCCAGAAAAGGGGAAGCTGATCCTTGTGATTAGAGGAAGCTGAGAAAACGAATTTTCTATCTAGCCGGGTGTGTTGCCGTCTCTCAAAACCACTCTTTTAGTAATCTTGGAGGCTAACTTCCCAACTTCATGCTCCCCTGAAATTAATGGAAAGCCTGTGAGTGGTATTCTCACACCTAGGCATACAAAGATTGTTTACATTTGAAATTGTCCACGCATCTTATCCAAAAGGCAATCTCCCCGCCCTCTCACTTTAATTCCACTAGAGCTGCAGGGTACATTCCTTCCTGAGGCCAGGGGAGCGACCTTAAATGATTACCTCTGATCAAGCAGAGCAGCTGGCTTTGTTTCCTGCTGTGGCTAGTTTGTTCTTGGAAGGTCTGTATCCCTCTAACCTACCCACCCAGTTATGCTTCTTTTCTTAGTCTGGGAGTCCTCAAACACACCCTGGCTTCCAGGTCAGGCAGATTTCATGACTGCCTTGAGTCCATCTGGTTCTCTCAATTGATGCTGAAAAGGCATTTGACAAAATATAACATCTGTTCCTGATTAAAACTCTTCAATTCAAAGTATAGAGATAGAGGGAGCATTCCTCAATCTCATAAAATCTATCTACAAAAAACACACAGCGAATATCATTCTCAAAGAGGAAAAACTGACAGTCTTCCCTCTGAGATCAGGAACAAGACAAAGATGCCCACTCTCACCACTACTGTTCAACATAGTGTTAGAAGTCTTAGCAACAGCAATCAGACAACAGAAAGAAATAAAAGGTATTCAACTTGGCAAAGAAGTCAAACTCTCTCTCTTTGCAGATGACATGATACTCTATGTAGAAAACCCCAAAGACTCTACCCCCAAACTACTAGAACTCTACAAGAATTTGGGAATGTGGCAGGATACAAAATCAATGCACAGAAATCAGTTGCATTCTTATAAGCTAACAATGAAAATATAGAAAGGGAAATCAGAGAATCGATTCCTTTACTATAGCACCAAACCCATAAGATACTTAGGAATAAACCTAACCAAAGTAGTTAAGGATCTGTACTCGAGGAACTACAGAACACTCATGAAAGAAATTGAAGAAGACACAAAAAGATGGAAGACCATTCCACGCTCATGGATCGGAAGAATAAACATTGTTAAAATGTCTATAGTGCCCAGAGCAATCTATACTTTCAATGCCATTCCAATCAAAATTCCACCATTTTTCAAAGCGTTGGAACAAACAATCCTAAAATTTATATGAACCAAAAAGACCCCGAATCACTAAGGAATTGTTGAAGAAGAAAAACAAAGCTGGGGGCATCTCATTACCTGACTTCAGGCTTTATTACAAAGCTGTGATCACCAAGACAGTATGGTACTGGCACAAAAACAGAGAAATAGACCAATGGAACAGAGTGGAGAGTCTAGATATGGATCCACAAATCTATGGTCAAATCATCTTTGACAAAGCAGGAAAAAATATCCAGTGGAAAAAAGACAGTCTCTTCAATAAATGATGCTGGGAAAATTGGACAGCTATGTATAGAAGAATGAAACTAGACCATTCTCTTACACCACACACAAAGGCAAACTCGAAATGGATGAAAGACCTCAACGTGAGGCAGGAATCCATCAAAATCCTGGAGGAGAACACAGGCAGTAATCAATTTGACATCAGCCACAGCAACTTCTTTCAAGACACATCACCAAAGGCAAAGGAGACAAAAGCGAAAATGAACTTCTGGGACTTCATCAAAATAAAAAGCTTCTGCACAGCAAAGGAAGCAGTCAACTAAACAAAGAGGGAACCCACAGAATGGGAGAGGATGTTTGCAAATGACACTACAGACAAAGGGTTGATATCCAAGATCTATAAAGTACTACTCAAACTCAACATCCAAAAAGAAGATGAACACATCAAAAAATGTTCAGGAGGGGTGCCTGGGTGGCTCAGAGGGTTGAGCCCCTGCCTTCGGCTCAGATCATGATATCAGTGTCCTGGGATCGAGACCCACGTTGGGCTCTCTGCTCCGCAGGGAGCCTTCTTCCTCCTCTCTCTCTGCCTGACTCTCTGCCTACTTGTGATCTCTCTCTGTGTGTCAAATAAATAAATAAAATCTTTTAAAAAAAAAAAAAAAAAAATGTTCAGGAGACATGAAGAGGCACTTCTCCATAGAAGATATACAAATGGCTAACAGACACATGAAAAAATGTTCATCATCACTAGCTATCAGGGAAATTCAAATCAAAACCACACTGAGATACCACCTTACACCAGTCAGAATGGCCAAAATTAACAAGACAGGAAACAAGTGTTGGAGAGGCTGCGGAGAAAAAGGAACTCTCTTACACTGTTGGTGGGAATGCAAGTTGGGGCAGCCGCTTTGGAAAGCAGTGTGGAGATTCCTTAAAAAATTAAAAATAGAGCTACCCTATGACCCTGCAATTGCACTACTGGGGATTTACCTCAAAGATACAGATGTAGTGAAAAGAAGGACCATATGTACCCCCAATGTTCATGCAGCAATGGCCACAATCGCCGAACTGTGCAAAGAGCCAAGGTGCCCTTCAACAGATGAATGGATAAAGAAGATGTGGTCCACATATACAATGGAATATTACCCCTCCATTAGAAAGGATGAATACCCAACTTTTGTAGCAACGTGGCCTGATTTGGAAGAGATTATGCTGAGTGAAATAAGCCAAGTAGAGAAAGTCAAGTATCACATGGTTTCACTTACTTGTGGTGCTTAAGGGGTAATATAGAGGACAGTAGGAGAAGGAAAGGAAATGTGAAGTAGGATAATTAGGAGAGAGAAATGAAACATGAGAGACTTTGGACTCAGAAACAAACTGAGGGTCTTGGAGGGAAGGGGGTAGGGGGATGGGAGAGCCTGGTGGTGGGTACTGAGGGCACGTATTGCATGGAGCACTGGATATGGGGCATAAACAATGAATCCTGGGAACACTGAAAAAATTAAATTAAAAAAAAAAAAAGAAAGAAAAGAAAAGAATGAAATACCCACGTAATCTTATAAGTGTTCACTGACAATTGAGAACAGTTACTTGGCCTTGTGTAGGAAGCCTCCCCACAAACCACTGTGCCGGTGGCCAGCTCCGGCTGAACCAGGAGTCCCTGAAGGAAGGACGGTGTAGGCCGAGAACAAGAGAGCCCCAAAGATTCCTTTGCGATCACCTGCCAGGCATCTCTGCCTTACTGGCTTTCAATGTCTTTATTTATAGGCAACAAGTTACAGATCATCATAAAGGAAAGAATCTTTTATAGGACATGGTTTTTGCTTACACAGCATTTTGATTAATAAAACATAGTGCTTTGGTTAGTAAAACATATTTTTGCAGGTGTCCATATCTACAAGTTAGGTTAATTCCCTTTTTTTTTTTTTTTTTTTTTTTTTTTTTTTTTTTTTTTTTTTAAAAAGATTTTATTTATTTATTTGACAGAGAGAGATCACAAATAGGCAGAAAGGCAGGCAGAACAAGCAGAGGAAGCAGGCTCCCTGCTGAGCAGAGAGCCCGATGTGGGCCTCGATCCCACGACCCTGAGATCATGACCTGAGCTGAAGGCAGAGGCTTTAACCGACTGAGCCACCCAGGCGCCCTACAAGTTAGGTTAATTCCCTTAACCAAGACATGGTTATTTATGATTCTTTACTTTTGGCACCTAGATGATAAAGGATAGACTAATGATATGGTATTTTTTAAGCAGGACTTACAGATAAGAAAGCAATTAAAGGCTCAGGCAAGTTATATACAAAGTTTAAGCTACACCATAAATACAATGGCCAGAAGTTAGTCTGTTTGGCGTCAAAGAGAAAGATAACTTATTGTACAAAGGTAAAAGCGCTTGCTCAAGCCTCTTTTCTCTGACTGGGGGCAGAACTCTTTATTTATGGATCCTTTGTGTGCGTGGCAATGTTCTTATTAGTACAGTTTTATTACCTTTATTTAACCATTCAAGAGCCCTGGCAATCTCCTCCACAGAGTTGCAGGAGATTTAAAGGGAAAGTACAAAAAACACTCTATTAAGGACTGTAAGGGGATTCGGTTTGGTTTAGAGCATCCTGAGGCCCTGTTAAGATTAATGTACTTTTGGGGCGCCTGGGTGGCTCAGTTGGTTAAGCAACTGCCTTCGGCTCAGGTCATGGTCCTGGAGACCCGGGATGGAGACTCGGGGATGGAGACTCGGGGATCGAGACCTGCATCGGGCTCCTTGCTGGGCGGGAAGGCTGCTTCTCCCTCTCTCACTTCCTCTGCTTGTGTTCCCTCTCTAGCTGTGTTTCTGTCAAATAAATAAATAAATATAAATCTTTTTTTTTTTTTTTTTTAAAGAGTAACGTGCTTTTCCTTTTAGGATAAAGATCAATTAGTAAAAAAGAAGGGATGCCAGTTTCGCACCATCGGCAGGAGCGAGGCTCAGACCTCCCTTTCCTCGCTGTGACCACGTCAGGCCTAGTGGCATTATTTTCTGGCGGCAGGAGCTGTGCTCAGACTGCCATCTTCCCCACGGTGACTCCATCAGCTTGCGAGACCCGGGCGGCTCCTGGCACCACTGGTCACCCGGCTCACAATCTTCTTCAGCTAAATATGGACACCATCCTGATTCATTTCAAACTCCCATCCAGTAGACCTTTTCAACTTCCTCAGCACTAATGTAGCTTTGACCTCCTTATCTCCAACAACAGCCACTTCTGCTATAATCTTGGGGCCTCACTTTGCAATGGATCCCTGGAAACTCTTCTACCACTACATAGGTCTTAAGTCCCAAATCCCACTCTTGGAGCACAGTGACCATTACTTCCTTTATTCTTATTCCCTAACAAACAGAATCAACTTCTTTCAATATCTTGGTACCTTTGATTCCTCTACTATATAGGAGTTCTTGGCTTCCTTCTGGTCACATCTCATTGCCCCACCCTGGACTCCACACACACTTCTCTCACCAGTACCTCAATGACCTGCCTCTCCTGTCCTCACCACAAATCCCCATCCCTACTTCAATTCGGATACTCCATCAGACTGTGGAGTGAGGCTGTGTAACTGTAACAGTGCAGACTGAAGCATCCATTCTTAGTTGGCCCCTCAATTTGGCTCACCAACCTTTTAAGGGTCCTTGGTCAGCTTCCCCTTTCATTCTGCTCAACAGTTCTGGAAGCCTTCGTCACTTTTCTCCAGCTCTCTACCACATTCCCACTGTGCTTACCCAGCAGATGATCAGACCTTTCCTTCAGAAGAAATGGGCTATTGATGGCACCCTCCCTCACTTTACCAACTCTAGAAGCTTTATCTGCCTTCATCTTCATTTCCTTCTAGTCTCTAAGAACAAGCTATCCCTCTGCTCAAAGCACAACCATCTGATCTCCTGATGCCATCCTGCTTAAACCTCTCCCCAACCCTAGGAAACTAACTCCATCAAGTACCCCCTTCCTTGTGTTTTTAGCCTTTGACCTTTCATTATCTTTCCACTAGCCAGCAAATGTGCTCAAATCTCTTTTATCTGAACACTCAGACACACACTCAATTTTGCTTCTCCATCCTTCTCTTCACTGCCAAGCTTCTTGGAAAATTGATTTATATCTATGTGCTATGCTTGTCTCCTCCTTATTCTTATATTTCTGTGTAAGGTCTGTTCCTATAATTCACTGAAAAGGCCTTGGCAAGCGTCAGCAATGACCTGTGCATATACTGGGCTCCTCATTCTCCCTCCTCAGTAGCTTTTCTGTAACACTTGGTTTTGTGAATCCTTTCCCACATTTTGCTTATTCTCCTACCTCTTTCATCTTCTCAGTCTACACCAGGGGCTGTTCTTCTTTTTCCATTCTCATGAACTATAATTCACTAGAATTCTACCCAGAGTCATTTTCTACCTTCCCAGGACAATGGCTTCTACTGTCGTGTATTTTACTATACTAAACTATGACTAATTTGTTCTCTTCCAGCCCAGATCTTCGCTGGGCTCTAGGCCTATGTATTCAACAACCTACTGAACAGATCTATTTGGCTGTCTCACAACACAGGACTTCTTTTTCTTTTTTCAACTTGCTCTTGCTTCTTCAGTCCCCATCTCCAAAACGATGATTAGAATGATAATGGCAATGATGATGATGATTAATATTTATGGGCTCCTTACTACATACCAGACTGTGCTAATCCTTAGTTGCCACAAGAATGTCATAAAGTACATATTATTATCCCTATTTTACAAAAATGCTAATAAGCACAGATTTAGTATCTCAATAAGTGACACTGTCTTTCACTTGAATACTAAATCCAGAGAGCTAAAAAGAACCGTGTATTTTTTTCCCTCCTCTTTCATGCTCAATCAGGTGAAGTCCTATTGGTTCTTCCATTTTAGTTTCTTTGGATTTATTGCTCCTCTCCATTACCTCTTCTCCAGAATCTGTACCTTTGCCTTACTTCAGATCCTCATCATCACTTGATGATCAGACTCTTAAAACAGTGCCCTAACTGGTCTTGCCTTCAGTCTTTCCTCTCTCTGCCTCCAATCCAGTCATTTTCCACAGCTCCTCTGGAGTGGTCTCTCTGTAATGCAAATTTGATCAGATAAGTATCCAGCATAAAACCTTTCCAGGGCCCCCCTCATCTACCACATAGCTCTTTCTGCATGACATTCCTGAGACCCATCTACCATCATGTGCTGCCCACTGCATGACATTTCAGCTTCATCTCCCACTGTTTCCCTACTTTCACTTCAGATATTCAGACATCTTCCTAAATGCTAAATGCAAAAGCTTTTGCTTGCATGACTTTCTCTGCCTGGAATGTCCTCTGCTATTTATTTGTCTACTAGACTACTCATCCTTCAAAATCATGCTCTTTCCAGTATGGTAGCCAGGAGCCACATGTGGCTATTTAAGCACTTGGTATGTGGCCAACCTGAATTTTAAGATGTGCTCTGCTATAACTATAAACAATGGATGTTGAAGGTACAGTATAGAGGGAAAAGTGTAAAAGTCTTAATGACTTTATATTGATTGCACATTGGAAAGATAATGTTTTGGATAGATTGGGTTAAAGAAAGTATTAAAACTTATTTTTTCTATTTTTTTAATGTGGCTACTGGAAAACTTTATACATGTGGCTTGAGTTTGTGGTGTGCATTATATTTCTATTAGATAGTGCTCCTTGAAAATCCTCATTTGGCAGACTTAACCAAGAAGACAAAAGACTTGTACACTGAAAACCACAAAATGCTGCTGAGAAAAATTAAAGACATATAGAAAGACACCCCAGTTTTATGGATGAAAGATTTAATATTGTTAAGGTGTCAATACTAACCAAAGTGATCTTCAGATATATTGCAATCTCTATCAAAATCCCAGTGAAATTTTTTGCAGAAACAGAAAAATCTATTCTAAATTCATATGGAATCTCAATGGATCCCAAACGGCCAAAATAATCTTGAAAAAAAGAACAAAGTTGGAGGTCTTATACTTCTTGACTTCAAAATGTATTACAAAGCTACAGTACTCAAAACAATGCAGCACTGGCCTAGAGACAGACATTCAGACCAGTGGAAGAAAATAAAGAATCCAGAAATAAATCCTCAAGTATATGGTCAAATACTCTCCAATAAGGGTGCCAAGATCATTCAATAGAGAAAGGAAAGTCTCCTCAACAAATGGTGTTTGGAAAGCTGGAATATCTACATGCAAAAGAATGAAGTTAAACCCTTATCTTACACTAGATACAAAAATTAACTCCAGGGCGCCTGGGTGGCTCAGTTGGTTGGGCGACTGCCTTCGGCTCAGGTCATGATCCCAGAGACCGGGGATCGAATCCCACATCCGGCTCCCTGCTCGGCGGGAGGCCTGCTTCTCCCTCTCTCACTCCCGCTGCTTGTGTTCCCTCTCTGGCTGTGTTTCTCTCTGTCAAATAAATAAAATCTTAAAAAAAAAAAAAAATCAACTCCAAATGGATCAAAGACCTAAATGTAAGAACTAAAATTAAGAGAGTCTTCGAAGAACCAAGGAGAAAGCTTCATGACATTGGATTTCACAATGATTTCTTAGATATGATAC
>PITA01006716.1:42067-97877 GCA_004023965.1 Spilogale gracilis
GAAGAGATTATGCTGAGTGAAATAAGCCAAGAAGAGAAAGTCAAGTATCGCATGGTCTCACTTACTTGTGGTGCATGAGGGGCAAACTGGAGGACAGTGGCAGAAGGAAAGCAAATGGGAACTAGGGTAATCTAGGGAGGGAAACGAAACAACAGAGATTTTGAACACAGAAACAAACTGAGGGACTTGGAGGGAGGGGCGTGGAGGGATGGGAGAGCCTGGTGGTGGGTACTGGGGACACCTAAAGCGGGGAGCACTGGGTGTGGGGAATGGGGAATGAATCTTGAAACACTGGAAAAAAAAATTTAGTAACAATAAAAAAAAATAATAAATAAAAAAATAAAAATTAAATTAACGTTATAAAAAAAAACAAAAAAAAAAACAAAGAGCTCAGGTAACAAAAGTAAAAAATGGGTAAATTGGACTACGTCAAAATTTAAAAGGTCTAAGCATGAAATGACACAATCAATAGCGAA
This sequence comes from Spilogale gracilis, assembly GCA_004023965.1. Taxonomy (NCBI): domain Eukaryota; kingdom Metazoa; phylum Chordata; class Mammalia; order Carnivora; family Mephitidae; genus Spilogale; species Spilogale gracilis. Next base: position 42,544 of record PITA01006716.1, read on the forward strand.
AAGGCAACCTTTGGAATGGGAAAAAGTATTTCCAAACCATTTTTCTAATAAGAGGTTACTATCCAGAGTATATAAAGAATTCTTATAACTGAACAATAGCAACAACAACCACCAATTAAAAAATGGGCTTCTCCAATGATGACATACAAATGGCTGACAAGCCCATGAAAAAGATGCTCAACATCACTATTAGGGAAACACAAATCAAAACCACAATGAGATATCAACTCACATCCATTAGGATGGCTGTAATCTAAAAAAAAAAAAAAAAAAAAATCCAAAAAACAGAACAAAAGATCTCCAAACAAAAACAACAAGCATTAGGATGTGGAGAACCTGGAACTCTTACACACTGTGTGGCCATGTAAATGATGCTGCTGCTGCTGCTATGGAAAACAGCATGGCGTTTTCCCCAAATTACAAGTAAAATTAATATAAAATCCATCAATACTACTTCTGGCTATAGAGCCAAAAGAATTGAAATCAGTTTCAAAGATAGTTGTACCCCTACATTTATAGTAGCATTATTAACATTAGCTAAAAGGTGGAAGCAACCCAAGTGTCACTGTAGATTAATGGGTTAGCAAAATATGGCATATACATACAATGGGACATTATTTGCCCTTGAAAAGGAAGGAATTCTGATACATGCTACCACCTGGATGAACCTTAAAGACATTGTGCTCAGTGAATAAGCCGGTCATGCAAAAAAAACAAACATTGTATGATTGCACTTACACAAGGTATCTGGTTTCATCAAACTCACAGAAACAGAAAGTACAGTGATGGCTGCCAGGCTAGGGAGAGGGAAAAATAGGGGATTGTTGTTTAATGTGCACAGAGTTTTAGTTTTACAAGTTGAAAAGGTCTGAAGATTTATAGATTTATTTTATTATTATATATATTTTTATTTTATTATTATATATTTAATACTACTAAACTGAATGTTTAAAATGGTTAATATTTATGCATATTTTACCACAAATTTAAAAAAACTTTTAAAAAATCAAGTTAAAAAATCCTACTTGGCTATTACCCCTTCCCCCACTATTCCTTCCTTTCCTCCATTTATCTTGTATGTATCACTATTAGGGCTCTTACCACATTTTTGGTAATTATTTGCTTGGCAGGATAAGGTTTACTATCCCATTAAGGGGTGAGAGGAACATTCATCCACTTATGGGATCTTCACCAGAAGCTAAGAAAATATACTAAGGTCTTTTACAAAGACCTTAGCTAGGAAGAGAGACAGGAGCCCTGATGGCATAATATGCTACAGGGGACGGTCGTTATCAGCAGGAGTATATCCTATATCTGTAGAGTTTTCATTCTGGGATTGGATCTGGAAGAACCATTTTCCTTCATTCACCCTTTTGGAGGCAGGATCTGAAAGACCTAAACAGTTTCCCCGACCTGCAATACATACCAACATCCTCTTCTCCATCCTGTGTCCAGCCTGCTGAACTCACCGCTGGGGCCAACCCAGTCCCACTCACTGGAGGGAAGAGAGAAAGACATTCATTCAAGATAGATCCAAGACAGAGTGGCTTATCCAAGAGATAACTTATCCTGGGGCTCAGGTAAAGACTGTTCTGCTGCCTTTCCTGGACTCTTGGTATGTATGCTTGATGTATAATAAACATTTTTTTCTGAGAATGGACTGGACCTTCCTGCCCTTCCTAGGTCATAGTCGAGAGGTTACATTTGTTTGATCTGTCTTCCCTCCCAGATGAGGAGGGAAGGGCAGGGACTTTAGGGCAGGGACCATACCTTATGCATCCTCATATCCCCGGTGTCCACTAGACCTGGCACATAGCAGGTGCCCAATGAATCTCAAACGATTGAATGGTTTGATTGAGTGTGGGGGGAATCATTACAATAACCCAGAGATTTTTGGCCAAGTAACTAGTCCACCCCTGAGAGAAAGGATAAGTCTGAACTGCAGGCAGTATATGGGTCAGTGGGAGTGGGAAGGAGAGGACTCTTGAATAAAAATTAAGCCCAGGTTGAGGAGGCTAATGAAATTGATACCCTCTAGTTTCATGTTCTGTTGGCTCACTAGTCATCATTCAGTGCCAACATTTATCCGGCTGGTCACCAGGCAAACTTCCTTTCATTCTATAATTTCAGCTCCATCTGAAGCACCACCAGGACACTGCCTCAGGGGCCCCAGTTCCACAGCAACATACTTTGCTTCCGTTTTAAATCACACATTATTTTGATCTGGCTGATTGGACTGGTTCAGGTCAGCTAACAATAACACACTCACCTATGGCCTTTCCATGCAGCAGTTCTTTGTAATTTTTTGCCCTTTCCCAGAATCTTGAAAAGGATCCCTAACAAGGGATAATCTTAAAAAAAAAAAAATCAGCTTTATTTGTCAACATAATGGTAAGTCCTTCAAAGTCACATTCATAGAATTTGCAAGTTGGGAGAAAGAGCACAAGTTAGTTCTGTTTCCGGTAAGGAAATTTGTCTAGAGACCCAAGCTGGGTCACACTGACCTGGAACTAGAACTCAGAGCCCCTGACTTCAGTTCTGAGGCCTTTTTCTCTTACCAGCCTATAGGTGCAGCCACACCTGCTTGGGACACGACCAGCTTACCCCTTACAGCATTTCCGTACAGTTCAGGCTCTCTCTGAAGCAGCTCTAAGTTATCTACAAAGAGGAGAATGAGCAGACACAAATTTTCAAAAGTTAATTTTCCTCGAAATGTTCTCAGTGATTTTTCTAAAGCCCCATTGACAACGGTGCAGACTTAGGGAATTCCATCAACCGAGGACCAAGGAGACAGTCCGGAAGTGCGCTGGTTAGCCCGGAATAGGCCATATGCAGATCGATGGACAGGGCACGGTTGGCTACTAAATCGTGTCTGTATCATCTAATAGGCACTAACTGAGCACCTACTGCATGTCTGGCTGCAGCTGCGTAATGAAAAGTTGAGCAGCTGCCTCCATCCTTCCACCGGCGGGAGGAGCCTTACGACCCGCAGACGCGTGGACTTCTGATTCTCATCTCGGATATAGCCTGAACTTACGTTGGGACTTCCGACAGGTATTTTAAATTCGCCAACACAGTGGACTGTGGCTTCAGAAGAAAAGCAAAAGTCGTCTCAAAGGGAAAGGGATTTTTAGGAACTGGAGAAACATACAAAAACGACAAACGTGCTGTGAGCTCCCTGTCGGGGGAGCCGCGTCCCATCACCCTCGCGCAACTGCCTGCCCCGCGGGCTCGCGCTTCGGGCTCCGGGAAGCCCCGAGCCGCGCAGGCTGGTAGGGCGCCTTCCTCTTTAAGAGCCCCACAGGCCGTCCTGATTGGCTGTAGCTATGCAGGTCTTTCTTCCCCGGCTCCCGCGGGCGCTCCCTCCCGCTGCCTCTCCACGCGCCCTCCCCCAACTCCGCGCCCCCTCCCGCCCCTGGCGCTCGCCTCCTCTTCCTCTCAGCGGAGTTCGGCCCCGGCAGCCGCTCGGGTGATCCGCCAGCAACAGATGCCGGGCGCCAAGATTTGCATCCTTAGTCTACGCTGAAAGCCAGAAGAAGAGATAAGGAACACAGAAGGGCCGGGAAGGCGAGGACGGGAGTGCAGAGACCACCTCCCCCCGCCCCCAACAAAAGGCAGAAGCCCCCGCCCCCACTGGAGTGGTCCGCGCCTGCCGCCGCCGCGGGCGTTCACCTTTCCCAGCCATGCCTGGCCCGGCCACCGACGGGGGGCCGGTCCCCTACCGCAACGCCAAGGAGGAGATCCGGGCGAGGGTCGAAGGCTCGGAGGACGGCAGCGGCTCGCAGGGAGCCGGCGCGCGCGGGCAGCGGCAGAACATCGTCTGGAGGAACGTCGTCCTCATGAGCCTGCTCCACTTGGGGGCCGTGTACTCTCTGGCGCTCATCCCCGCAGCCAAGCCGCTCACTCTGCTCTGGGGTAAGTTCCACCGGCGCCCCCTGGGCCCCGGGCACCGTGGCGAGGCAGCCGCTCCGCTCGCCCCTCGCTTCCCCCGCGCTGCCGGTTCCCTTGACCTGCGGTCGCCCGGCCTCTGCGACGGGCTGGCATTTCTGTCCAGGTATTTGCAACTTCTACCTCCCCCGCTGTCTGGCTGAGTAGGCGCGTGTGCCGGCTCCTCGGTGGCGAGCGGGAGGCACCGGGAGTCCTGCGGCTCCACCGCGGTGCGCAGAGGAGCGCGGGTGCACAGGCTGGGCATTGGCACAGGACTGGGCTTCGCGAGAGGGAAGACGGGCAGGATGGTTGTGTCGCCCGTGCGTGTCACAGGGGCCCTTCTATCTGCCGCCTGTCAGGTCCTCAGTCTCTTCCGCGGGCAACGGACTTTGGGACCGAGTTAAGGAAATGAAAGGAAGTGGGGTGGGGGGCATCGAGAGACCCGGCACGGACCCAGTCTTGATTTTCTTTTACGACAGAGAAGAAACCAGTTCCCCGCCTGCCCTCACAGGCTCCTTTCCCTGACCCCCTCCGTGATCTGCTATGCCCAGTTGCAGTCGCCCATCCCAGAAGTTTTTTGGCGAGCAAACCGAGCCCTTGGCGAGATCGCTCTGCCCCCAGCACGAAGCGGTAATTGCAGCCCTGCAGAGTCTCCTCCAGATCCTGACCTTCTCTGACCAGTGCGGGTCTGTCGCCGCACTTGTGCCTCTCCCTCCACCCTCCGTACCTTTGCTGGCTGGGGCGGTGGGAGGGAGCCAGCCCAGGAGTGGACCACCATACCCACTCACGCCCCCATTTCCTGCGGTCCAGGGGATCAGTGACTCCCTACACGACTCCAGTCGCTGGCCTCGGAACCACCTCGCAGGTCCCCTCCCCCCCTCTCAGTAACTGGTTTGGGCTTTGGTCACTTCAGGGGCGGTAGCCAGGACCGGACCTGGGCTGAGAAATTGATTAGGTAATCCAAGAAGTCCTTTCTGTTGCCGGTTGGGAAATCTCCAAGGAAGTGGGGGAAGGGGGGGAAGCAGGAGAAACACAAACTACCTTTATTTCCAGAGGAGAAAAGGAAGAAAATAAGACTTCTTTTTGCAAAGCTTATTTGGTATAGTGCTAACTTCAAATGCCTAGGTTGATAAAGGGCAACTTGGGTTACCAGCCTTCCATCCAAACCCTACAGCCCCTGCTGTTGGAAGTAAACCTATCCAGAGCCCCCCAACTCTTAGGGGATGTGCGTGAGGGACAGTGAGTTGATGGGTGGTGAGAGGGTCTCAGGAATCTTTGCGAAACCATGGAAATCTTTTTACCCTCTTCAGGTAGGCTCCACATGCAGCCCCCAGGGCTGGAATTCAGAGCCCCTAATTTATCAAGAGTCACTTGCTCCTCCTTGGACTAAGCCAGCCAGGTGCCTGTTCCTGAAGCCCTTTTAAGTCTCCTAAAAGCTCTTGGCAGGCCCCCTGCTCGTGCCTCCCCAATGAGTGCACCTCCTCAATTCTGTGTCCTCTTCACTATCATCTTTATGATTATGTGTTGGTTTAATTCTGTCTTCCTCTTCCCTTATGTCCAAATGACTAGATTGTAAGATGTTCAGCCATTGCTTCATGGACGTACCCCCTACTGCCAGCTAAAGCCCTTAGAGCCACCCCCCAACCTCCATGGAGCTCCTCCCTCCCTTTCCAGTGCTGGAACCCTGCCTTGGACTTCAGAGAGCCCACCTGCCTCCAGCGAATTGGGGCTTAGCCTTCACAATGGCAGTGTCAGAACTCACGAGGAAGTGAGCACTTAAAACATTTCTGTGTTTGTCTGGAGCTCCACAGGGCATCTCACAGCCTCCACTCCAAAACCCCCAACCCTGCTGACCATGGCACCCCACCAGGAGCCACAAGGACAGGGCCTCCTGTCCAGGTTTGCCAAGTCTCCTCTGTCCTTTCCAGACTGTTCTCTGTGGTGAAGACAGAATCTTTGTTTCTGAAAGACCTTGGCCAGAGGACACTTCCCTTAGCCCTAGAGGCCTTCAGCTTCCCATGAAGAGCCCCCCCCCCCCAGGAATCTGGTTTCCCATGTGGGTAATGCTGCCAAACCCATTCTTGTACCTGCCTGCATAGTCTTCTGCCTTAGCTCCCTTTCATCAGCTCTGTGCTCCGAATCTTGATTCTCTCCCTACCAGTGCTTCATTGCATCACTAGGAAAAAAGAAGAAAAAGAAAAAGAGATGAAAAGAAAAAAAGAGCAGTGGGGCTGTTTTAGTTTCAAAGTCCAAAATTTTGAATTAGATACATTCTAATCAAATGAATCTTCTCTGATGGCCATCTCATGAAAGGAAAAGACAGAGACTAGCAGAGACTGGTTGTGCTGAGTGCTGGGATCTATAGGGTCATTTTCAGTAAGAAGCCCTGGGGCCTTGACCCACAAATTTCCCCCAGTGGATGCCCTGTTTCACCACCTCCGTCACTGGTTCTGTCTAGCTTTAGGGCCAAGTTCATGCACCAATAGGCTGCTCATCCGCTTCAGGGACATAAGTTGTCAAGGTAATAGGCTTAGCCCATCTCTTGCTTGCTACCCTTCACCCCCGTTGTTCAGTCCAGCTTCCTCCACTGCCTCGTCCCCCACCTTCTTATGACTCTCCCTGGGGCCAGAGGAAGCTGGTTTCCCTTCTTATACTTGCACTTTTCTTAGTGGGCAGCCTGTCAGAACAGAATGCTCTTGGTCCCCACAGGACTCAAGGGATGAGTTTAGCCTCTGGGGAGGAAGCTGGGAGGAGGCAGGGATTGACAAAGCAGCCTAGGGGTTGGTAGAGACAGGGATTTGGAGAGTGCTGGTCTACCAGTCAAATTCTGTGCAATTCTGAGAGTTGCTAAAAGAGCAGCTGTCTTCTGTCAGGGGTTACCTTCTGTCTTGGAGTTCACCTGCCTCCATGACTTGGGATGGTCTTGATGTCTTTGTGGGTTGTGCTGCTTTTTCTGTCAAGACTCTAAGGTTGTTGGGGAGCCCCAAGAAAGTGTTGGCCTCGGACTTCTGCCTTGCCTCTAGATTTTGTAGGGTGAGGGTGGCTCAGGAGAGAGACCTGTCTGAACATGAATCCCTGCTCCCCTACTCATCTTCTATATGACCTTGGACAAATTAACATCTCTAAACTTAGCCCTCTTGCCTGTGAAATGGGTTGGTTATGTCTCTGCCTCTTGTTTATGAAGTTGAAGTTGTGAGAGCTAAATTTGAGATTATATGTAAGTCACAGCACAGTATCTAGCCTTTGGTTGGTGTTCCATAATTATTAGCTGCCATCATTCTCTGTCCTGATATTGGCTCTTTTTCTTCAGGTGAAGGGGAAAAAGGTCCTCTTACAGCACAACGAGCTCTACAAAGTTGGCACAGAACTTGGCTTTGTTGCCTCTCTTGCATGGAAAAGATTGCTTTGGCTTTGGAAACAAAGGTTCTTTCTCAAAGTTTCCAAAGAGAAATGAACACAGGTCTGGTCTCTCCTAGTCCTTTCTCCCCTTACCTCTCTCCACCCCCCATCCCTACCTTCCCCTCCCTTAGATTCTCTCTTCCTTCTGTTTTCCTCTGAAAGGTCACTATTTCGTAGATAAGAATCTTTCTGTTTAGCCGACAACTCACCTGGTCTTTAATGTTTTCTTTGGGTTGTTTTGAGCACAACGGGTTCCAATTGCTATAGAAACAGGCAGGGCCCAGTTATTTCTCAAAATCTCTTAGGGTCTTATTTTTGACTTGGTTTTTCCTCCCATCCCTATCTTGAGTCATGTTTAAACAAAAAACCAACCGTCATAATGCTCAGTTGAACTACTAAAAAAAACCCCAAAAAACAAAACTTAAGCCCTGTAATTCCCAGTCCATGGTTGCAACTCCTCCATTTTTAATAAATGGGCAGGTCCTAAGTGCCTCCTCCCTCGGGGCTGGAGTGCAGCAAAACTGCAGAGTAGAGTACACTTTTGCTGGCTTCACAGTCCCAAAAAGCATAAATATAGGTTTGAGGTTAACACTATTAACTCAGTTTTTTCTAAAATGGGTCAAGGTCACTGCAGACTGTACTGTGATCTTGAAATGAGCAGTGCTGCAGAGTAGAAACCTGGGCAGGAAGCCTGGCACCGCCTTCTGGTTCAATTTCATACATGTCCTCTTCCAGCTCGTGAGCCTTGTCCTTGTCCATCCGTGAAAGGGGGACAGGAACACTCCACTGATAGTTGTTTGAAAACCTGGGGCACCTTTGAAAGTGTCTGCCAGAGAGTAGACACTCAGTCCTGTTGACTGGCACTGCCTCCCACAGTGGCGGCCGGCACCAGCATCGTCTTCTGTCTGGGGCTTGGAGTGCTTGTGGCTCACACATGAGGCACAGCCTTTAAATCCAAATGTTCAACTGTGACCTTGCTGTAGCATTTTTGTTCTTGCCTTAGTCAAGTTTTGTAGATGGTATACGATTATAGTAATTGCCTGGAGGAGCCATTGATCCGTTTACAAAAGCTGAACAAGCAGGGTGGTTCCTTTAGGATTTTGGAAAACGCAGCGTCTTTGGGCGACATTATTCTCATTGAGTGTTTATTTTGACATGCTGCAGTTTCTGGCATGTGGTCTACCTGTCGCTGCTGGGACCTCCATACCGCTTCTTTTTTTTTTTTTTTTTTTTTTTTTTTTTAAAGATTTTATTTATTTGACAGAGAGAAACACAGCGAGAAAGGGAACACAAGCAGGGGGAGTGAGAGAGGGAGAAGCAGGCTTCCCGCCAAGCAGGGAGCCCGATGTGGGACTCGATCCCGGGTCTCCGGGATCATGACCTGAGCCGAAGGCAGTTGCCCAACCAACTGAGCCACCCAGGTGCCCCTCCATACCGCTTCTTAACCCTGAGGTTAAGAGGATGGGCTTTGGAGTGAGGGTCTGGGATCAACACCCAGTTGACCCCCCTCCCCCAAGTTCAGCCCTGGGCAGACCACTCACCCTGCTGACCTTAGTGCCCCCAAGTGCACAATGAGGATAATTAATAGTACAACAGTAGGACATCACGTTGCAGCTGGAGTGAAATCAAACAGTAAAGAACTTGGCCTGACTTGAGCACTGGGTGATGTATGGAAGTGTTGAATCACCTTATTGTACACCTGAGACTAATACGACACTGTGTGTTAACTACACTGGAATTAAAAAAAGAAAGAAAGAAAGAAAAGAAATGAAAAAGCAAAGAACTTGGCCTGGAAGTCAGCAAGAGAAAATCTGAACGCTGGGCCCCTGCACACTTTCCCTCTGTTGAGCTCACACTTTGGAGGCTGAGCCTTATTCCAACCTGCCCTCTGGTTGTCAGAAAGCTCTGGTCACAGGTTCAAGGCCACCGGCTCCAATTTTATATCCTCTGGCGTGGAATACCGGCCATCCTCCCTCATGAATGCCGCTCCTTTGTTCATGATGTGTGTCAGTGGCCATGAGGGAGGTCCTCACGGCAGCATGTGCAGTCACGTGTTTACCCATCCACGAATTCATTCATTTTTTCCATGCCAGTGATTGTCAAAACCAGCGGCACATCATTGTCCCTTGGAAGCCTCGGCCTTCATCTAGACCTACTGAATTGGAATCTCTGAGTGGTGCCCTGGCTGCTGCTTTTGTTCTTCGTCTGTTTTTTGGGTTTTTCTGTTTTTTACCATTCAGATATTTCTGATGCACAACTGGGTTGAGAACCATTATTTAACTCCCTCGTTCAGTAGTCTTTATCGCTCTCCCATTCCGTGCCAGGCATTGGCGCTGTCCTGGACTGCATGGCACTCAGAGGCCAGTCGGGAGACAGACAGGCACACCAGTGATGAGAGCAAGGACACCTTAGTTATGGCCACCCAGACTGGGAGAGTTGGGGAGGCTTCCCACAGGAGGAGGCCTGTGGCTGGCTGGCTGGCCGGCCCAGGGGTTTGGAGGAAATGGCACGGTGGCCACAGGCAAGAGTGGGGGCAGAGCTGTGAGGGGAGGGAACACAGACAGAGCAGGGTGGTTCAAGGACCTGATGGTCCAGCAAGGCTGGAGGCGGTCAGGGGCCAGATCCAGGCTAGGGAAGATTGTTCTGGAGCAGCAGGGCCCAGAGACTGGGCTTGAGGAAAGGCCGCCCTTCCGCCTCTACCTGCCTCTCATCTCCTTTAGAGCCCATCCCACACACCAACAGTTCCTGCTTCGATGGAATGGCCTGGGGCGAAATTTTTAGACCAGACACTTGCCAGTGGGATGAGTGAGTCTGAAGTTTTCCAGGAAAGATGCTGTGGAACACACCTGGAGCAGGTGGCCGATGGGGAGAGCCATCTCCTTCAGGCTTTTCCCCTTGTTCTCTGTTCTTCCTTGTTTCTAAAAGGTACATGTATGTAGGGGGCTTGTCCTTATCTCATTTCCTCTCATGAAACCCAGTTTAAATAGCTGGTTCTCGCTAGCCCTCCTTTCAGGCCTGGTGAGTCCTCCTTCCAACATGTGGCTTCCCATTTCTGCATCTTACTAGTATGGGTTTGAGGGCTCTGTGGATCCTGGCAGACTGCAGTCCGTGGACCAGTGGCATCAGCATCACCTGGGAGCTTGTTAGAAATAAGGATGATGGGGCTCCTGGGTGGCTCAGTTGTCTGACTTCGGCTAGGGTCGTGATCCGGGAGTCCTGGGATCAAGCTGCATCGGGCTCCCTGCTGCTGGGCGGGAAGCCTGCTTCTTCCTCTTCCACTCCCCCTGCTTTTATATATATATATATATATATGTATGTGTATATATATATATATATGTATATATATATGTGTGTGTGTGTGTGTGTGTATGAAATAAAGATGTTCAGACCCCATCCTGGACCTATGGAATCAGGACCTGCATTTTAATAAGCTCTGCGAGTGATTCACCTGCATGCTAAAGTTAGAGAAGCATTCCCTTAAGTCCAACCACAGCTGACAGTTCAGAGAAGCCGGACATGAGGGGGATTTGGCAATCCTTCCTTCCTCTGTTTAATGGCCTCCTCCCCTTTGCCTCCCCTCCTACCCTTCTGCCTTCTTGTAGCTTATTTTAGAACATGTCAGGATCTTGCTTCTCTTGCCAACAAAAGGCTGTTGCTAAAATCTTTCAGCCGGCAGCAGCAATGTTTAATTCATGGGCTAGAAAATTAATTTTATTTTCATGAATAGAGCTGGGGAAAAATAACAGGAAGGCTCTATGCATGGCCCTTGGGAAGTCAGCTTGTCTATTTAACAGATGAACTGGTGAAGGTGAGGAGGCCTCAAGGGAGGGCTGTCTTCCACAAAATTATGAAGTAAATCATATCAGTTAGGTTGCTTTTGGCCACAGATAGCATAATACTCAACTTTAAGTGGCTTAAATGATAAGGAAATTTTCTAATTTTAACTGATAACAAATCTCGAGGCAGGGCACTTCTGAGGTAGGGCACTCCTGTCCTCAAAGAGCCAGTTTTGGGCGCTTGGGTGGCTCAGTGGCTTAAGCCTCTGCCTTTGGGTCAGGGCATGATCTCAGGGTCCTGGGATTGAGGCCCGCATCAGGCTCTATGCTCAGCGGGGAGCCTACTTCCTCCTCTCTGCCTGCCTCTCTGCCTACTTGTGATCTCTCTCTGTCAAATAAATAAATGGAATCTTTAGGGAAAAAAAAAGCCGGTTTTATTTCTGCCTTGTGGGGCCCTGTTGAATTTAGTTTTCCTCGTGGTTACAAGATGGCTGCCAGAGTGCCAGGCAGCACAGGGGAGTTACAACAGTGTCCTACAGAAGAAGAGAGAGGATGTCCCTTCCTGATGTCCTATCAGAGAGAAAATCTTCCTTGGGCATCTCACAGCTTAAGTCTCCTCAAGTCTCACTTGCAGGATAATGTCCCAAGTGCCTTGTTAAAACCAGTCATTGGCAAAAGGATCGCTCAAGCTTGGCCACTCAGCCACATGTGGTAGGGGTGGAAGGAGTGGAGGTTACAAGGCAAACAAAACCCAGGCTTTGCTCAAAGAAAGAAGATGTTGTCTATGGACAGCCAATACCTCTACCCTGGGGGGCTTCCTTCACTCCCCGTCATGACTTTCCCTTTTTGGTGTTACCTCCATTCCCTGAAAAGGCTCTGGTTTACATATTGAAGCTTACTCTCCCCACTACTTTTCAGCACCTGCACTTCTCTCAAATCTTGCTCTCGTTAGAGTGTGTTGTGTAAAGTTTGCGTTTTCCTTGAGCCTCTAAGCTCTTCTGTGGTGCTTCTGCCTCCCCAGGGACCTGACACACGGCCTCTGCTTAACATACCAGTGTAGGGTGAATGGATGAAGGAGTAAGTGAATGAATGAATTTAATCACTGTGTGGCCTTTCTTTCTAAGGGAAGATAATTTTAATTTTTTAAAAAAGATTTTATTTATTTGACAGAGAGAAACAGAACCAAAGAGGGAACACAAGCAGGAGAAGTGAGAGAGGGAGAAGCAGGCTTCCTGCCGAGCAGGCAGCCTGATGTGGGGCTCCATCCCACGACTCCGGGATCATGACCTGAGCCAAAGGCAGAGGCTTAATCACTGAGCCACCCAGGCGCCCTTAATATATTTTTTAAAGATTTTATTCACTTTTCAGAGAGAGCACAAGGAGCAGCAGGCAGAGGGAGAAGCAGACTCCCCACTGAGCAAGGAGTCCCATGCAAGGCTAGATCCCAGGACCCTGGGATCATGACCCGAGCTGAGGGCAGACGCTTAGCCAACTGAGCCACCCAGGTGCTTCAATTTTATTCTTTATCTTTATCTTTATTTATTTATTTTAAAGATCTTATTTATTTGGCACAGAGAGAGAGACAGTGAGAGATGGAACACAAGCGGGGGGTGAGGGTGGGAGAGGGAGAAGCAGGCTTGCCCAATGCAGGGCTCGATCCCAGGACCCTGAGATCATGATCTGAGCTGAAGGCAGAGGTTTTAACCCAGTGAGCCACCCAGGCGCCCTCAAAAATGCCCTCTTACACTCAGGGGGAAGTTGCTAAATAGGGGATCAAGGAAAAAAACCATAGCTTTGGGCTAGAGATTTCAGAAAACCGTGCTTTAAAGTGCAGAGGGGAGAAAACGTCTAGAGCAGGGTTGTGTAAAACCTTCCAAACACTGCCGGTAAAGCAGCTACTTACAGGTGCTTTGTCGATGGCGTGCCGTGGTGGTTGGATGCTGTGGCTGTCATTCCTCTCCATACACACATCTGACACTGAGGGCGTGAGCAGGGTCTTGTGGGATTGTATAAATTGCCGGAGATTGCCCTTTACGTGGGGGAGGGGGGACCCAATACCAGTGGACTTGGAAAGGAAATGAGATGGAAGAGTTTAGAACTAAGGTTTGAATTTATTTTCTTCTGTCGTCCTACACTCACAATTTCATTGTGTTGGTTTTAGCTTGGTTCCTTGAAGAGACAATGGCTTATCAATGCAACCCATGACTGGTACAGACTAGTAGTGGGAGGGGCGTAACTCCTGCGAGGGGGGCTGCACACACTGCTGCAGGCACCGGTGCAGGAAAAATAAGACCAGACAAGTTCCACCATCGTGTTCCCCTGCAGGGAAAAGACAACTGTCTTACATGAAATACAGTAATTGCTACAGTGTAAAAAAAAAAAAAGTACCCTGTGAACTAAGTGGACAAGGTCATCTCTTTAGCCTTCTCTACCTCACCATCAAAAAGCATTTATCAAGCAAGCAGTTAATTACTTATGGTCTTGAACTGGGCTGTGAGAAAAGCAAAAACAAAAACAAAAAACAAGAGAAAACAAAGACCCGGTCTCTACCCTCATAACTTTTATAACTCAAAGGAACAGCTGTGATTTTTCTCAGTACAGTAACCGACTTAGTATTCTCACAGCATGAGAAGATAATGGAACATACCCCTTACTTTAAAAGTTCCATGCATGGGGCATCTGCCTTAGCTCAGGTCATGATCCCAGAGTCCTGGGATGGAGCCCTGTGTCGGGCTCCCTGTTTAGCAGACAGCATGCTTGTCCCTCCCTCACTCCCCCTGCTTGTGTTCCCTCTCTCACTGTGTCTCTATCAAATAAATAAATACAGTCTTTAAAAAGAAAGGTCCATGTATGAAATCACAAATTTCTAAAATTTCACTGTTTCATAGAGTAGTTTGTCACCCACTCCTCTAATAAATATGTTCATGGGAAGCTTTTGCAGATGGTTACAATGTCGCTCATTTCTATTCTCAGCCTGTGACTCACTTGAGTATCCCCGAAAGCATTTATTTTGCCCTAAAGTCTGTAAGCAAGAGGAGATACTTATTAGCAAGTGTGAAGAATGCCAACATGTCTCCCCTCTTTATCTCCCCTCCCCAAATCCATTGTGTTTGGCTCAGTAGCTCTTGAGAAGTGGGTGAGTCATTAACATTTTTGAGCTATACTCAAATTATTCCAGGGTCTTAACTCCTCTGGATGTCTGGAAGAGTGAAGTTATGTACCCTCTGCATATAGACTGGATAGAAACCTAAAGCTGGCATAGCTCCCATGAGGACTGGAATAGACCACAATCACCAGAGCTAATATGCCTTCATGCACAGGGCTGGTATTCAGTAAGTGTGTGCCAGACTGCATACTGGTGCCTTCCCTGGTGCTCCTGGAATTCCCAAGCATCCAGGAACTTAAGGGTCAATGTCTGGCGCAGCTGCGGGGCTTACAACTAAATCTCTTCTGGTTGGTTCTGATTGGGTGGTGCTCTGGTCAAAGATTTTTAATATCTTCGCGTATGTATCCTCGTGTTATATATCATACGATCCGTGTGCTTTTTGGCTGCTTTTTCATAATTGTATTCTAATTGAATGAGAACTTTTTTTTAATGATTTTATTTATTTATTTGACAGAGAGATCACAGGTAGGCAGAGAGGCAGGCAGAGAGAGAGGAGGAAGCAGGCTCCCTGCTGAGCAAAGAGCCTGATGAGATAGGGGCCTGGATCCCAGGACTCTGAGATCATGACCTGAGCCCTGAGCTGAAAGCAGAGGCTTTTACCCAGTCAGCCACCCAGGCGCCCTTGAATGAGAACTTAAAAAAAATCTGGGGGCACCTGGGTGGCTCAGTCGATTAAGCATCTGCTTTCCTCTTAGGTCATGATCCTGGGATCCTGAAATTGAGCCTGTGTTGGGCTCCCTGCTCAGCGAGGAGATGCTTCTCCCTCTCCTTCTACCCAGCCCTCCCCACTCCCCCACACCCTGCAGGCTCTTTGTCTCTCTCTCTTTCTGTGTCTCTCTCAGATGAATAAATAAAATCTTAAAAAACAATCAATCTGTCATTCTGGCTTAAATTTATATCCCCAAAACCATTTAAGGAAAGGCCTTAGAGCAGTGTAAACTCTAGAGTTTGGAGTAACTCACCTGTTCTAACTCCTCTCCTGAAGGGGGGATTTTTATTTTCTGGTTTATAACTTTTTCTACATAGGATTTCTCCCCTAAAATATTGATATGAATTGTACCATCAGAAAAAAATAACATTGCATAAATCAGATTGTACAGTTCTTTCCTTTCGGTATTGGGGGGTGGGAGAGTAGGATGCATAGGGTGACACCCAAATTCAGGCAACACTCCCGGCTCATACCTCATTGCCCATGAGGTTGTAAGTGGTGAGCGGCTCCCCGGCGCATCCAGGGTCAGTGCCTCTCAGGCTAGACCTGGGGCCTGGTACAGGGAACTGTCTTCATGGTAGAAAATTTCGAGTACAGAGGTCCCTCAGTGCCTCAGTCAGTTAAGCCACTGCCTTTGGCTGGGGTCATGATCCTGGGGTCCCGGAATCGAGTCCCTCATCGGGCTCCCAGCTCGCGGGGAATCTCCTTCTACCTCTGACTTCTCGCCTCTCATGCTCTCAAGCAAATAAATAAAAATCTTTAAAAAGGAGGGGGCACCTGGGTGGCTCAGTGGTTAAGCCTCTGCCTTCAGCTCAGATCATGATCTCGAATCCTTGGATCGAGCCACGCATCGGGCTCCCAGCTCAGCGGGAGGCCTGCTTCTCCCTCTCTACTCCCACTGCTTATGTTTCCTCTCTGGCTGTGTTTCTGTCTATCAAGTAAATAAATAAAATCTTAAAAAATTTTTTTTTTTTTTTTAGTACATTCTGTGGTAAATACGGGGGTGGAGCTGTACTCACTGACGCCTCCTAGTGGCTTGAGATTTTTTTTCTTGTAACTTTTCACTCTGATAATGTAATTTCAGACCCAGGGAACTGTTCTAAGAATAGTGTGGGCAACTCCCCTATACTCTACCCAGACTCAACAACTTAACATCTTGTCCCGTTTGCCTTATCATATCCTGCATGCATATGTCTACACAATATGTGTGTATTATTTTTCTGAGCTGTTGGAGAATGCTTTGGAGACATCTTGCCCTTTTATCTCTAAATACTTCAGCATGTATTTCCTAAGAATAAGAATATAACCACAATATGGGCGCCTGGGTGGCTCAGTGGATTAAAGCCTCTGCTTCGGCTCAGGTCATGATCTCAGGGTCCTGGGATCGAGGCCCGCATCGGGCTGTCTGCTCATCAGGGAGCCTGCTTCCTCCTCTCTCTCTGCCTGCCTGTGATCTCTCTGTCAAATAAATAAGTACAATCTTAAAAAAAAACCAAAAAAACCCAAAAACCGAATATAATGACAATACAATACAGTTACCCAAACCAGGAATTTAACCTTGACATTATCTCATCCACAGTGGATAGAGAGGTCATTAGGTCTCCTAGTAATAATGTCTTAGAGCTTTCTTTTTTCCTTTGGACTACACTGAAGCAAATTTCAGATCCTTGTATCTGTAAATATGCACGTATTGAGTGTTAGTTGGGGTAGTTTTGACTACATTGTCCACATGGAAAATGGAGGGGGCCCCTTCAGTTCTCTGGGAGAAAACAGCTTTGAGAGGATGTTTGCTGCTTCTTTTTCTTCCTTTTCTTCTTCTTCTTCTTCTTCTTCTTCTTCTTCTTCTTCTTCTTCTTCAAGATTTTATTTATTTACTTGAGAGAGAGAGGGGAGATTGATAGCACAAGCAGGGGGAGTAACAGGCACAGGTTGAGGCATGCTCTTTGCTGAGTAGGGAGCGGATGTGGGGCTTGATCCCAGGACTCTGGGATCATGACTTGAGTGCAAAACAGACACTTAACCAGACTGAGTCACCCAGGTTCCCTGAGAGGCTATTTTCAAAAGCAGAACATGTAGGAAGTGAGAGGCAGGGAGAAGTAATGGGCCTGTGCGTACTTTTCCGTGTGGTTGGTGAACTGTCCGCATTGAGGTCATCTGAGTTGCGCCCTGAATGGTCATATTTGGGGGCTTTACCTAGACCTACAGAACCAGAACCTTTGGGAGCAGAGGCCGGGGTTCTGCATTTAGCAGGCACCACAGGGGCTCCCAGGTGGCCTGGGAGTGACGCTGTGTCTGCAACAGTTCAACATCACATCCCCCTGTCTCAGATTTTTCCATGTGGTTCTCTCTTGTATTGCTTCAAATATCACCAGCCCAAGATTCCTAAGGTTGATAAGACGCAACTTTTTTTTCTTTAAAGACTTTATTTATTTATTTGAGAGAGTGAGAGAGAGCATGAGAAGGGAGAAGGTCAGGGGGAGAAGCAGACTCCACGCAGAGCTGGGAGCCCGATGCAGGACTCAATCCTGGGACTCCAGGATCATGACCTAAGCTGAAGGCAGTGGCTTAACCAACTGAGCCACCCAGGCGCCCCAAGACGCAACGTTTTAAGAATGTGAAGAGCTTGCCGATGCCTCCCCTTAGGAATCTGTGGCTCCTGTAAATTGCTTTCAGCACACATCTTCTAACATGGGTCTGACAGTGTGCTAGAGTGGGGTTTCTCTGCAGGGAGGAGAGTGGAGAGGAAGGAGGGTGGGATATTGGATCTGGAAGGCTTGGTGGGGGTGGGAGTGAGGACTGGTGCTTGGAGCCTGCAGTAGATGCCTGGAGAAAAGCTATTTGGAAGAGGTTAAAAAAAAACCTCCGGAGAAAGCATCCATGAGTCTTACACATACACTTTCCTCTGCAGGGGAGAGTGGCCCAGGCCTCCTTTGGTGGGTATTGGTGTAAGGCCAGTGACCCATTGTCAGTGCCCCACACCCCAATGTCTACCCCAGGGACCTGCTCGCCAGCACTCCCAGAACCAGCAAGCACATTGGGACTACAAGTCTGTTGTAAAGATAGGTCTGGATCTAGCACAGCTGTTCACTGGACATCCAGAGGCCACTGGAGTCCCACTCTAAGGCCCTTTCACCTCTGAGGGTCAGTGGCTTTACCATCATCTTCATCTCCTGAAGAGCAAACACTTCTCAGGTCCTCATGCTCTTGCTCCTCCGGGTTGGAGACACACTGCAGCTGTCCTGGGAAAAGACACAGGTACATCCGGGACCCAGGCTCCTCTGCCCCTCAAGATACAAGGCTGTTTATAAACGTTTCTGACCCACGAGCAAATAATAAGAGTGGGAAGGCACTGGGCTCTGATTTAACAGTGCACCTGAATGGGGATCAAGAGTGAACTCTAACCTGCATCCTAGAAACAAGGGTGCATGACATGGGTGGCCTGGTGGGGGTGGCGGGGGGAGGCGCAGACAAGAGCCAGTGACCACGCTCACCGAGGACCATAGAGGACAAGAATCCAAGTGACTAATTCAGTTCCTCCTGTTGTTGAATATTCCCCTTCCCCTCTCTCTTGGAAAGGAGATGCACTTTCCAAATATATGAGTCGTTCTCAGTCCATAGATGGCATTTGTTTAGATCTCAGGGCTCAGGCAGCCTTCCTTGGGGGAACCCCTGGGTTTCTCTTGCTCAGTGATGCCAGTGCAAAGAGGCAGGTGGAGCGCCTTGCAGACTCAGCCAGCTTGCTTCTAAAGATGGGAGGCTTCACAGGGAAGAAATGTAAAACACTCAAAGCAAAGCTCTCCTTGGCCCTGTGCCCGGACTACACCTGACGAGTGGAAGCGGCCGCTGGGAAGCAGAGGCCCTGGCTGGCTTGACAGGCCTCCCAGGACCGCAGGGGCTTCTTCAGTCTAAAGGTTGAAGGGAAGATCTGGGACTCAAATGAAATGAATTTTAGGTAAAGGGCTAATCTCCTCAGAGTCCCCGGCTGGATCCATTCCTAGTGGATATTATTTGGGTTTTGAAAAAAAGTATCTTGAACTGCATAAGAGGTTCTCCAGGCATCCTTGCAGGATGCTAAATATGCACACCGGTGTTTTTATCTGTGCTCAAGTTCCGGAGCCATGAGGGAGCCCTTCTGGGATGCCCTTTTCTGCACCTGCTTGGAGACAGGCAGGCTGAGAGATTAGATGTCTAATTAAATTCCACTTTCCGTGCATGTGTGGACATGTGCATGGTGGGCCAGGTGCTAGGGATACACAAGTGAGCAGGCGATCTATCGACAAGATGCCAGCCATCTAGAGAGGGAGACAGACCGGGGCCACTTAGAATTCAGAGCAGTGAAAGCCGGGCAGAGGCAGGCCTGGGGTACAGGAATGACTGTGGCCGGGGGTGCTGTGACCCCTTCAGCTCACACAGCAGCAACCCTAGGAAGTAGTCACAGAGTGCCATGTCTTAACTGCCCTTCTGAGGACCACCAATACAATTCTGGAAATGAAGTTATTTCACAACTAACTTATTTTTTAAAAAGTTTTATTTATTTATTTGAGAGCACAGAGGGAGAGGAAGAAGCAGAGACCCCCCTCCCCCAGCAGGGAACCTGATATGGGGCTCGACACCAGGACCCTGGGGCTGTGACCTGAGCCAAAGGCAGACGTTTAACCCGCTGAGCCACCCAAGTGCCCCATTATTTCACAACTAATTTAGAGGGAAAACTTGACCTCATGAATTCATTTGGTGACAAAATCTGACCTAAACTACTTAGTCTGTATATTCATATTCATGTGTTTAATGACAGAGCCATTCTATGCCTTTGTATATATGCCTTCTATCACTTTTCTACAGTTGGAAAGATTCTGAGTTTTGAAGCACATCAGATCCTAAGGTTTTTGTGAGACTGTGGACGTGGACTGCTATCACATGTTTTTGATTTGGGGACACAGAACGTGGCAGGACTCCTCTGCCCACGATCACGACTAAGGGGCAGTCAGGCCTTGCCCAGAGGTCACTGTGGCAGCTGGACCCTGCTGGGCACCCCCAGGGGACACCACGTTGAGAGGCAGTGAATGCCTACACTGTAAAGAGTTGAGCACCAGACGTGTCCACAACTGTAGAGTGGGATGAGTTGGGATAGCACTGCCCATAGGGGCACGCCTGGTGGTGGAGATCTGCTCTCTTGGTGATGGGGACAGGGATATGGGTGTTGATCTCTGCCCTTGGCCTGGGCTCAGCCATCTGCGCTCTGGTGGTGGTCAGGGACTGTTTAACGGGGCATGAGGACTTTGTGTCTCGCCGTGTACAAGAGTGGCTGTGGCTTGTCAAAAAGCCACCCCCTGGTTATTTCTTATTGCTCCTTTCCCCGATTCTTCATTCTTCTCTTATCTTAGTCCCATTACTGGCTTTTGGACTGTAACCTCTAAGGTCTCTTAGACTGGTGGGAACGATGTACCAATCCTTATACATGATCCAGGGTCTGCCTAATGCATAGGCAGGAAATAGGTACCCAGTGGTGAGAAATGATTTGAAGGAGATGGGCCTTAAGTGGCTCTCAGATTACCTGCCTCAGCTGTCCTAGCATTTAGAGCAGGGCTCTGGGATGGGGCTGGATCCTTCAGGGGCTTCATGAGCCCCTGCAATAGATTTTGGGCACATCGGTCTCTTTCTTCCATTGAATTCCCAGGGGAAGCCTGTGACTTTAAAAAGGATAAGTGCTTTTGGTCTAGAATGAATCGCATGAAACAAGCCAGCATTTCCTAAAAGGGTAAGCAATAAATATTTATATATCATCATCCATTATCCCTTAGTGTATCTATAGTCAATAATATAATCACTTCCATGCTTTTTTAAATACAAGAGTGCCTGGTAATTTTACCTGTGAGTCACATAAAAGTGATAGTGAGACCCTGGGAGAGGCAAGGGGTCTCAAGGGGGCAGTGTCAGCTTTGATGGGGAGGGGGAGGGCTTTGTCTTGGTGAGGAGATGTTATTGGCTACTTGCGTGGATTTGGGTCTTTTGTTTATTTTTGGTTCTGTTTGGTTTCAGACACTTGCTGGGAAAGCTTCCCTCACTATGACTGTGGAGTTGCGCCTGCATGAGGAGAGTCTGGGGATGGGGAGGATAGGGAGAGGTGACCCGGAAGCTTGCCCAGAAGCAAATCCAGCTGTGTAATTGACAGGGCCCGGTGCAGAATGAAAATACAAGGGCCCAGGCCAACACTTCTTAAGAATTCTAAGATGGTGGGGCACCCCGGTGGCTCCGTTGTTGAGTGTCTGCCTTCAGCTCAGGTATTGATCCCAGGGTCCTGGGATCGAGCCCCGCATCGGGCTCCCTGCTCAGTGGGAAGCCTGTTTTTCCCTCTCTCACTCCCCCTGCTTGTGTTCCCTCTCTTGCTGTGTCTCTCTCTGTCAAATAAATAAATTAAAATCTTTTAAAAAGAATGAATTTTAAGATGGTGACACCTAAGTATTTAATCCAACACGGGACTGGTTGCATCCTTGTACTGGCTGTGTCTCTGTCCAGAAGTTATAGACCCGTGGATGTCTTTGGCATTCTCTGATATCATGAATGGAATTTGAGGCCTGTCTCCCAGGGAACTGCCGGGACTGTGGTTCTTGGCACCGAGGTCTTACTTTCTTACGTAGAATTTGTCTTGATTGCACTAGATATTTGATGCTTTTGAAAGGTACCTTGTTCCATTTGTGGGAGAGCGCACGTTTCAGAGGCAGGAAGGGAGAGCCAGCTAAGGAGAAACCTGGAACTCTCTCACACCCTTCCCTTCCCAGCTGTGGGGTCAGCAGCTTGGAATCTCCCCATCTCAGTTCTTCATCTGTGCAGTGGTGACCACCTTCCTGACTCCAGAGTGCTATGGGAGGCTATTGGCCAAGGTGCTCTGAGAGGGGTTCCAAGACTGCCTGGTATGTAGGAGTTAAAAGGAGGACCCTCCAGACCTCTGCTTATCCAGTAGGTCTCTGGCCAGAACTGGTCATGAAATCTTCAAAAGAGCCAGGGCCCAGCTGCTGTGAGGACCAACCCAGTTGAGTATGGTTGACTAGATGTTCCTGTCCCCGTGCTTTCCTCTCTGTGCCCTCAGCGCACACATACCCACACCTACACCTATGGAGGTCCTATCCCCTGTAGGACCTGAGAATTGCTGAGCCAGACCCCTGAGCTTCCACAGCCCTAGCCTACCCAGAATCCATCCCTCAGGGCAGCTCCCAGCCAGGCCCAAGGCACACAAGGTGTGGACAGGGGAGAGAAGCCATGTGGGTGGAAAAACAGATGACTGTGGTCCAGTGAATTGGGGGGGGGGTGATGGCCACAAACTCACCCTAGCCAGTGCTTGCCACCCCATTCCCAGCAGTCAGTTTGCTGGCGGTGCTGGCAAGAGACCGAAGCAATGGCTTTGTCTCTCACCTCTACCCACCCTGGCCTGGCTGAGCCTCAGGTGCTAATTGGCAGTCAAGAGGCAAGCTGTGGGAGGGAAGGAAGGAGCCAAGGGCCCAAACTCTTTGGCCTAGAGGATTTGGGATGTGCCAAAGGAAATACTGGCTGCTGCAAGAGAGTTGGCCCATGAAGAGTCCAGGCAGCCAGGCTAAGCCAGGGGTAGTCAGGATGTGGGTTTCACAACACCCACCCCTGCCCCCCACTTGCCACTTTTAAAGTTGTGCTTATGGTTGAATGGCAAATTTTTCTCTTCTCAGCCCTGATGTCCTCACTTTTAATTGGAATCCTAGGAGGAAGAGTGGGTAGAGAAGTGGAGTTAGAAGACTGGGTCTAGTTAACAATTTCCCCAGGCAATACCTTTCTTTCATCGGTGGGGAGAAGCACAGGGTGGAGGGAGGGCCTGAGACCATTCTCCTTCTTTCTTAAGAACTTTATTTTTCAGCTTTGCGCAGTGGCAGTATCGTAGCCAATGAGGTTTATCCGAGGCGCGATGATTGCTAATTGAAAACTTTTCCCAATACCCCCGCCATGACGACTTGAAATATAGTCGGCATTGGCAATTTTTGACAGTCTCTACGGAGACTGAGTAAAAAAAAAAAAAGAACTTTATTTTTCATGTCCTAGATTTAAATAATACTTGTTCATTCTAGACAGCCTAGAAAATACAAGCATGCAAAAGTAAAAATCACCGGTATCTCCCCATTTTAGGGATGCCTACGGTGAACATTTGGACTGTATCCTTCCAGACTTTTCTCCATGCAGAACTGTAGTCTCACTCTCTGCAATTACGCTATAATTCTGTTTGTTATCAGCTTCTTTCACTTGTGGACATGTTGTAGACTTACTTCACGTCCTTGGATGTGGATCACAAAGTTCTAAATGGCATATGATATTCTGAAGTTGGGATGTACCTATCGTTGGAAATTCAGGTATTCTCTTGTTGAAGTTGTTCCTCTTATCAACAACCTTATGTACGTC
Source organism: Spilogale gracilis (assembly GCA_004023965.1). Classification (NCBI taxonomy): domain Eukaryota; kingdom Metazoa; phylum Chordata; class Mammalia; order Carnivora; family Mephitidae; genus Spilogale; species Spilogale gracilis. Next base: position 65,936 of record PITA01006716.1, read on the forward strand.
CCCGATTGTTTCCTCAGAATAAAATTCTACACAATTTCCATTGGATCCATTTCTCTGTGCATTTTTAAGGTTGTAGACCAATGGTTTTCAATCAGGGTGACCCCTCCCTCACTGTGGGGGCTGCTTTAACCATATCTAAAGACATTGTTGGATATCACGACCAGAGGGGAGACTGCCACTAGCATCCAGTAGGTGGAAACGGAGTACGACAATTACAGGACAGTCCCCCACATCCAAGAATTGTCAAGTCCAAAGTGTTAGTTAGCTCCAAGGTTGAGAAACTCTGCTTCAGACATGTTAATATTTTCCTCCAGCTTTACTGAGATGGACTTGATACATAATATTGTATAAGTTCAAGGTATACAAAGTGTTGATTTGATACATTTTTATATTGCGGAACTATTATCACTATTGCATTAGCTAACACCTCCGTCCTGTCACCTGGTTGCTATTTCTATTCTGTGGTCAGAACATCAAAGATCCACTCTCAGCAACTAGTATATTGATACTAGTATTGACGATAATCACTGTACATCAGATCTCCAGTACTTACCAATGTTATAACTGCAAGTTTGTGCCCTCTGACCAATATCTTCCCATTCCCCACTACTCCCCGGCCCCCAGTTACTACCACTTTTACTGTCTGTTTTTCTGATCTCTGTAACTTCATGCCCTCCGGGTCCATCCAGGTTGTCTCAAACCACAGGATTTTCTTCTTTGTCATGGCTGAATAATCTTTCATCCCACACGCAGATATTTTTCTTTCCTTTTTTTTTTTTTTTTTTATTTGACAGAGAGAAACACAGCAACACAGCTAGAGAGGGAACACAAGCAGGGGGAGTGAGAGACAGAGAATCAGTCTTCCCATGGAGCAGAGAGCCTAATGTGGGGCTCGATCCCAGGACTCCGGGATCATGACCTGAGCTGAAGGCAGACACTCAACGACTGAGCCACCCAGGAGCTCCAGATATTTTTATTCTTGGAAATGTTTGTGGTTCTGGAGCTTCTAAGTCTTGGAGGAAAATGAAATCTAGGCATTCAGTTTAATTGGCGCTGAACTAAACCCAACCCATTCACATCCTTTCTTTCACTTGGAGAAGTTGAATGCTCAAACTGTTTGGAATAGGAAAGTGAGTAATGTGAGCCACTGGGAACCTGTACTTGTATCCAGGAGAGAAAGAAGGGCAAGATACCCTGGGAGGAGGTGTAAAGCAGAGAGGGAAGAAATGGGGACAGGGGTGGTGCAGGGCTGGGCAGTGCAATCATTCTTGCAATGAAAAGAGGACTGTATGCAGCCCTTTGGGGACCTGAAGGCAAGTTCCAGGCACTAGGGATCTGGTCAGGGAGAACACATGCCTTCGCTGAGTACAGAGTGAGGGAGCAGCTCAGAGAGCCTCTGTTGTCTCCTGTGAAGCTGGTATAGAGAGTGTGAAGTCCTGTGTCTGGGGGTACTAGCCAGGGCCCACCCCATCCGAAATGGAAAACATCAGTGCTTCCAACACCATCTATTACAGTGCTGTGAGATCCAAGACATCACCCGCTCTGTCAAGTCTCTTTTCCAGATAAATCTATGACACTTACTGAAACTGGCTACTTCATGGACTTGTCTTCAGTATGTGTTCAGCATTTACCAAGCACTTACTAGACATGGGTACCACGCAAGGCCATGAATAAGATAGTCTCTGCCCTCCGGGAAAATAGAACCTCCAGCAGCTTGTACAAAACAGTATAAATGCTATGAACAGGGACCTGCAGGGTGCTGTGGAGCCCAGAGTGGGAGCACCCCGTCTAGTCGGGCTGACGTCCGGGAAACTTTATCAATCAAGAGCTGAAGGACCCATTGGAGTTTGCCAAAAGCACAGTGATATAGACTTTTATCTGGAAATCTTTCTTTCTTTTTTTTTTTTTTTTTAGATTTTATTTATTTATTTGACAGAGAGAAACACAGCCAGAGAGGGAACACAGCAGAGGGACTGAGAGAGGGAGAAGCAGGCTTCCCGCCGAGCAGGGAGCCCGATGCGGGACTCGATCCCAGGTCTCCAGGATCATGACCTGAGCCAAAGGCAGTCACTTAACCAACTGAGCCAACCAGGCACCCCTATCTGGAAATCTTTGAAAGCGCGAAATGTTCTGGCTTTCCCAAGGCCGTTACAGTGTGGTCCTCCACGAAGGAATGCCGTTGAGATAAATATGCCTTCAGAAATCAATCAATATAATCAAATTATATTTTTCCATAAAACTTGGGTTTAGTTCAGCGCCAATTAAACTGAATGCCTACACATCTTTTTATTACTGTGAACATCTGCATCATATAGAGAAGTGAGTGGAATAACACAGCAAATGCCTTCCCTGCCTCTACCCTGGGTCCCAGGCACCGTGGATGTTGCCCCTGCAACATTCCTCCACTGCGGCCCTTGCCCCTTCCGGAGTGCTCTTGACACAGTGCCCAGAGGGGTCCTGTTGCAGCATAGCTCTGATGGAAGGCCTCAGTCCCTGCCCCTCTCTGCCCGTGCCTCCTGGGGCTCCGTTCTACCTCATGCCAGCGGCCCGGCACCCTTCGTGCAGCCTCCGTGGAGCCTCTTCCCTGGGGGACTGGGGCACTCCTCTTGCGGAGAGCCACAAGTCTGCCCCCCCCCCCCACCCGCCTTGAAGTTTTGACTCAGCTCTCACCTTCTCAGTGAGGTCTTTCTTGAGGACTTTCCAGAGGCAGAGAAATGTCCCCTCCCTTCCCCACCACGTCCACATCCTAATCCCTGGGACCTGTGAATATGTTCCCTTACTGAGCCAACGGCACTTTGCAGACGTGGTCATGTTGAGGGTCTGGATTGTGTGGGTGGGCCTGGTGTGGTCCCGCAGGTCCTTAGAACTAAAGGAGAGAGACAGAGAGTCAGAGACAGATTCGATGTGAGGAGGCCTCACCCTGCTGGTGCTGGCTTTTAAGATGGAGGAAGGACTAAGGGCCCCCCTCTAGAAGCTGGGAAAGGCAAGGGAATGGTTTTCCCCAAGAGCCGCCAGGAGGGACATAGTCCTACCAGCACGCTGACTGTAACTCAGTGAGACCACATTGGACTCTGACTTAAAGAAATATAAGATAATAAATTTGTGTTGTTTTAAACCACTATTTTGTGGCAACAACAAGAAACTGTTGTAATCACTATTTAAAACTGTCCCCCAGTCTGCACCCTGGTTCTCCTTCTCCCCCATCGTTGCTTTATTTTTCTCCCTAGCACTTTTTACCAGTGAACATATACTTATTTTGTTTATTGCTTGTCGTACTACCTCCACCCTTAAGAATGTAAGCTCCACGAGGGCAAGGATTTTTCTCTCTTTTGTTCAGTCTGAAGTTCTAGAACAGTGCTGAGCACACTGTAGGTGGTCAAGAACTATTTGCTGAGTGAATGAATCCTTATACCCAACATCCAGCTTTGTCATCCATTCATTTCTTTTATTTTTATTTATTTGACAGAGAGAAACACAGCCAGAGAGGGAACACAAGCAGGGGGAGTGAGAGAGGGAGAAGCAGGCTTCCTGCTGAGACGGGAGCCCGATGTGGGGCTCGATCCCAGGACCCTGGGATCATGACCTGAGCCGAAGGCAGACACTTAATGACAGAGCCACCTAGGCACTCCATGTCATCTATTCATTTCTTTCTTCAACCAACTTTGCTCATGATGGGACTAAGAGGCAGTCAAGATAGACCCTTGCCAGTGAGAGGATAACTATCTCAGGAGAGAGACAGACACACAAATGTCAATAGTAAAAGGTAGTAAGTGCTACAGTTGAGGGACCTTCTAAGGTGCTGCAGATAACCCAAGGAGGGAATCGGTGCTATATTCATGGTTGGCATAGACCAAGAAGTCATTCAGTAGGTACTTACTGAGCATCTACTTTGGGCCAGACTCTGTGCTAAGTCCTGAGGATGGAGCAGTGAGCAAGACCAGCATTGACAGTCTCTAGAGTACGTTCAACACATTGTTTCCAGGACAGTGAAGGAGAGGCACAGGGAGCATCTGAAGGATGAAGAAGGGATCAGCATTCCAGATAATGAGGATGGCATGAGGAGAGGCATGGAGGTGTGAAGGCTTTGCGTGTTTAGGCAGTGGTGAGTGATTTGGTCTGGTTCCAGGGAAGGGGTGTGGTGTAAGTGAAACCAGAAAAGAAGGCGGTGGTGAGGCCATGAAGAACACGTCATGCTAAAGAATTTGGATCTGATCTTAAGAATGGGACCACGATGCCATGAAGAATGAGAACCACTAAAGAAGTTTTAGCCATGGAACCATATGATTAGATTTACTAAGACAGGTATGGTGGTAACGTGGGCAATGGACTACAAGGGATAGAAAGTGAAAGAAGGAAGAGTAGCTAGGGGTTTTGCTGAATATCTTCTGCTTTGTCCTTTAGATCCATTCTCCATCTTTCCCTACCTTCCTTTAAGCCCTGGAGACTGACTGGAATGGACTGCAGCAGTGGTTCTCTTGCCTGGGGCTTCTGTCTATCGTGCAATTTCAAAGACCCAGAGGGAAGGAGGAAAGGTCAGAGTATTTATTCCCTTTTTTTTTTTTTAAGATTTTGTTTGTCGGAGAGAGCACAAGCAGGGGAGCAGCAGACAGAGCAAGGCAGAGGGAGAAGCAAGCTCCTCACTGTGCAAGGAGCTCAATGCAGGACTTGATCCCATGACCCTGGGATCATGACCTGAGCTGAAGGCAGATGTTTAAGTAACTGAGCCACCCAGACGTCCTGAGAGTATTTATTCCTATGGCTCCCTCTCTTCTGGATTGCAGGATGGCTGAGGCCATGGCCCTTCATGTAAGGCTACAGCCCTCATCAGGTGGCTAGCTTCTCTCCCAGGCTGCGTAGCCCACACCCTTTGTGATTATGCTGCATTGGCTTCCCACCTTGCTAATCTTTACGGTGTTTCAGAACCCCTATTAGCTCTCGTTCCTACCCACTCCTTTGTGTTCTTAATTACCCCTTTTAAGTGCACCGTCTGTTTCCTGCTGAGACCCTGACCAACCTGCAAGTCTGATCCCCTCCCCTTTCACCGTCGTCACCACATTCTGCTGATTTTACCATTAAAATATCTTTTGATTTTGTCTCTGGATATTGTTACATCGTTAAGGTTCAGGCTGGACTTCACCTTCCTAGAAACTTTCCTGAAACTCCAGGCTTGGCTAACTGACCTTTCTGAGTGCGCACCTGGGCCTTATCTCTTCACTCCCTAGATGGCCGGCTGCTCTTTATCCTGGGCATGTCTGCCTCCTTGGACTGGAAGCTTCCTGAGGGTAGGACCTGTGTTTCACTCGTGGGACGTGTCAGCATGTGGTAGTGAATCTGCAAGGCAGTACACCTGTGGAACCGAACTCCTCTGATGCAGCTTTTTTTTTTCTTTCTTTCTTATTTACTGATTTCCTCAGACTACAGGAAGAATGAGCTCAAAGCTTTTTGTCTCTGAGGGACTTGCTGGGGGGAGGGAGGTCAGCAGTGGACTGCCAGTTAATGAAGAGCTTCAGGAAGCATGATGTCGAGGCAGAAACGGTGTCTTGCAGTCTGATGGGTATAGGTTTGCAAGCTAGCTCCTCTCCAGCCTCCCCAACCTATGTGATTTGGAGCAAGAGGTTTATTTATTTATTTATTATATTTGACAGAGAGAAACACAGCTAGAGAGAGAGCACAAGCAGGGGAAGTGAGAGGAGGAGAAGCAGGCTTCCCGCCGAGCAAGGAGCCCGATGTGGGACTAGATCCCGGGACCCTGGGATCATGACCTGAGCCGAAGGCAGATGCTTAATGCTGAGCCACCCAGGTACCCCAAGAGGTTTGTTTTTCTGAACCACTGGTCCCAGATCCACAAAAATGGGGTCATTCTATTTTTCCTGTGGGGTTGCTGTGACTGTCAACCAGGGTGACAGCTGTGGCATCCCACACATACCTCTACTTCTCTCTTATTCCTTAGTGAAGCTTAGTTTCTTTTCTCTCCATCTAGAAGTCACCTGCCTTTGCCTTGTGCTCCCCCAGAAGCAGAGCCTGAAAGAAGGATTTCAGTGCAAGTAGTTTTGGGAAGAGAACCCAAGGAGGGGAGGTAGGTGAGATAGGAATGAGAAAGCAGTTAACCCAGGGTGTGTTAATAAATTGGCTACCACTGTGGGTGACTGGGGTTCATTCTCTCTGGAGACATCAGGGAGACTGTGTAGATGAGAACATTCTTGAGAGGGAGAAGAAGTAGAAGGTATTTATCCTCCCAAACCACTGTCCATTGCTGACTGAGGGGTGCTTTCGAGGATATTAATACCCAGCACATCTGTTCAGCTTTCTGCACTGGGAACAGCTCTCAGGTAGAGGACTGGGGATGTTTGCAGTAAGCCTTGGGCACCCATGTGAATAGTGAGAACCAAGTGAGCCCCAACCACGTCAGTTATATTACTTTTTCCCCGGAAAGAATATTCTTAATTCTCATATTCATTCTCAGCCTTATTGTTTTTGTTTTTGTTTTTTTTTAAGATTTTATTTATTTGACAGAGAGAAACACAGCGAGAGAGGGGATACAAGCAAGGGGAGTGAGAGAGGGAGAAGCAGGCTTCCCGCTGAGCAGGGAGCCCGATGCGGGACTCGATCCCAGGTCTCCAGGATCATGACCTGAGCTGAAGGTAGTTGCTTAACCAACTGAGCCACCCAGGTGCCCCTGTTTTTTTTATTTTTTTATTTTTTAAGATTTTATTTATTTATTTGACAGAGAGCAAGACAGTGAGAGAGGAAACACAAGCAGGGGGAGTGAAAGAGGAAGAAGCAGGTTTCCCGTTGAACAGGGAGCCTGACGTGGGGCTCCATCCCGGGACCCTGGGATCATGGCCTGAGCCGAAGGCAGATGCTTAACAACTGAGCCACCCAGGCACCCCTCATCCTTCTTTCTACTTAGCAAATATTTTACTGAATAAGGAGGACCAGGTTATAATAAAAACGGACTGCTTTCTATGATCAGAATGGGTGGATGAGATCTTTAGAAATTCAGTAGTTTTCTTACTATACTCTGGAAGTGTAGTGAGAGCGGGGTGGGCGGGGAGACGGGTTAAGCAGACTATCAGCTGCAAGTCTTCAGCCTGTAGGGCTGTCAGGCATTCTTGCTTCAACAGAGAAAGTGAGGAGGAAAGGGGGCAGGGGAAGAGAAAATTATGCGAAGGAAAATGTCACAAATACTCTATATTTGGATGTGACAGAAAGTTTACAATAAGGGCATTAGAAGGTAGCAAGTGCATTTTCTGCTAGGCATTGTTTTGAGCATTTAGTTTTTGTTTTTGAAACTTTTATTATTTATTTACTTATTGCTATTATATAATTTCAATCTTAGAATCATACCAGGAGCTTTCGGGTGCCCTTTGTCTAGATTAACCACGTTCACATTTTGTTTCCCTTCCCTCCCCCGCCGTATGTATGTATAAATACATATTTCTTAAACTATTCAAAAGTGAGTTAGAGACATTGGGCCCCTTCACTATTAAATACTTCCATATGTACGTCCTAAGAACAAGGATGTTCTCATAAATAACCAGAGTCAATTATTTCTGACTATCTGACTATTTTTAATCACTTTTGCAGTATTTTCAAGTGACTTCCTACCACAGGAAATCCTCTACCAAACAAACAAACAACAAAAAATACCCAACAACCATGCACTGAAATGGGTTGAATTGGTGCATATTCCAGATTTTACCCTGTGGGATACTGAGATGCAAGTAGCTCACTGACTTCTAAATTCTATATGATTTTATTTCATTCTGAAAAAAATTTAATCTTCTGTAAAGTAGTGAAATATTTATGGACCTTGGAAAGTACTGCCTACTTGCTTAATATCCTTTTCCCTTAATAGTCTGCTGCAACGCAATGGCATTTTATTAATTTATTAACTATCACATCCCTATTTTTTTAAAACATTTTATTTATTTAACAGACAGAGATCACAAGTAGGCAGAGAAGCAGGCAGAGAGAGAGGAGGAAGCAGGTTGCCTGCTGAGCAGAGAGCCAGATGCAGGCCTGGATCCCAGGACCCTGAGATCATGACCTGAGCAGAAGGCAGAGGCTTTAACCCACTGAGCCACCCAGGCACCTCACATTCCTATTAAGAGACAGTATGGAACCTGGAAAGGATCTTCGAGATTCTTCTAGCTCTGCTTTACAGTTAATCAAACAGGGACCAGAAAGATATTTCCTTGACAGTCTCAGGGTGGCGGTTGGGTTGGAACCCAGGGATGTTCTATTTCATAGATTGTGCTTTTGCATAAGATTTTCTGTGAAGAAAGGGCCTTATTATTTTAAAAAATGCCTACTGAAGTTTAAACATGGACTCATGATTAGCCAGAAGATTGATTCATAGCTGGGGTGAGGACCTGAGACTTCTATCTCAGTCCAGTACATGTTCAACCCTACTTCCACATCATAGAACCTCCTCTCATTAATCTTGTTTGACCTCTTCTTTTCAAAGGAAAAATCATTGCCCTGGAGGAGCTAGGAGCAAAATTCCTTTCAAAAAGGATGCATTTTATCAAAGAAGGACTTCATTTTTCCAGAGTCCTCTCTCCACCATTCATTCTTTTTTGTACCTTTATTCTTGCACTTACCAAGATTCCACTTACCTTACCAAGGACACTAATCCTATTTTCCCCAGATTATCACAGTATCTTCATAAAAATACATTTCATTACAGATAATTCACATAGCTACTGCTCTGATTTATAATGTCAAAACCAACAACCTTTGGAAGCCTTACCTTCACTCTTCACTGCAGAGCTTTATAAAAGATGACACCTTGTTTTTTATTACCTTATTCTTCCTAATTATTGGTCAGAGTTTTCTTTTTTATCTAATAGGAAATATCATTCCTTATTTGAATTGTTTTTCTAATAGTTATTTTAGGCCAAAGTTAATTTTCTTCTGTCAGGCAACAGTGTTTCCAATTTGCAACATCAGTGCCATACAGAATGGGCTTTAGTGTCAAACAGATTTTAGATTCACAGATCTATCAAAAACTAGCACATGTACTTGGCCAGTCGTAAGTTTTCATTTTCTTATGTGCAAATGAGAATGTAGTTATACTATTATTTTATGGATTGCTGTATTAAATTATAATCCATGAAGTACTTAGAAGAGTATCTGGTATGTAATGAGTGTCTATAATGTCATGGTATGTATTCACTAGTTCTTTTCTTTTTTTTTTTTTAAGATTTTATTTATTTATTTGACAGAGAGAAACACAGCCAGAGAGGGAACACAAGCAGAGGGACTGAAAGAGGGAGAAGCAGGCTTCCTGCCCAATGTGGGACTCGATCCTGGGTCTTCCGGGATCATGACCTAAGCTGAAAGCAGTCGCTTAACCAACTGAGCCACCCAGGTGGCCCTACTAGTTATTTTCTTTAAGAGATTTTATTTATTTTAGTGACAGAGGGTGTGCGAAGAGGGGGAGGAGAAGAGGGACAAACAGACTCCGTGCTAAGTGTGGAGCTTGACATGGGGCTCAGTCCCAGGACCCTGAGATCATGACCTGAGCTGAAATCAAGAGTCAGATGCTTAACTGATTGAGCCACCTTCACTACTTATTATTTTTATATAGGAGCGATTTTGGGTTAATCTCAGTTAGCCAAATAAGTGAGCAAGTTCTAATCTTCAAAATACAGGGTTTTTTTTCTTTTTTCTGGTAAGATTTTCCCTTGAATCATGTAATATACTAGAATTATTTTTCCTTTCAAAAAGTGGACCTATGGGAGACCTATCCGCAGCATGCTGTGGATAACTGATGGAACTAGAGAGTCCTCTTCACCAGGCCTGTGCAGTTCACAGCCTGATTATTGCTGCTAACATTCCTTTTGGTCCTTTTTTTTTTTTTTTTTAAGATTTTATTTAGAAACACAGCTAGAGAAGGAACACAAGGTGCGGGAGCGAGCGAGAGAGAAGCAGGCCTTCTGCCGAGCAGGGAGCCCGATGCGGGGCTCGATCCCAGGACTCCAGGAACATGACCTGAGTCAAAAGCAGGAGCTTAACTACTGAGCCATCCAGGCGCCCCTCCTTTTGGTAAATTCTATCATTCTCTTATGTTACGGGATTTCAGAGTGATACTACCTTCCATGTGTTGTTAGTTTTCAGTAACACTAAAGAATGAAGAAGAAAAGATAATGCATCAAAGACTATTTTTACACAACAGAAAGAGGTAAAGAAAAAAGAGAGAAAGCCAGATACAAAACACTCTACCCAGAAAAAGTATATAGAAACACTCTACCCAGAAAATCCTCTGGAGAGTAATGTCTTAAGTCTTCTGCTACCAGTCAAGATGGAGTAACGGGAATTGGATTTAGCCTCCTGACTGAAACAACTGAAAAACCAGACAAAATATATGAAAGGGCAGTTTTCAGCAGTTGGGCATCAGGAAGCACAGGACAGAGACCCCTGAGAAAAATACACAAATGAGGTGACCCCTCCACTTGTGGCTTACTGCTGCAAAGAGTTTTCAGGCTACAGAGCAGGTGAAGCCTAGCCACCTTCTTGGTTTGAGGAGTTAGGAACTCGGGGAGGCCAATGTGGCCAGAATTCACAGAGAAGAGTACCGGAGACAAGAGAGTTTCACAGAGGGAAGGAGAGCTCTGGAGATATCAGGAAGCCCTTTCTAAGTGTTAACTAAGTACTGATCATTGCAGGCATGTGAGGAAACTACCTGAAGTCAGAGAAAGATGACCTAGAAGGAGCAGAAGGAATAATCCCCAGAGCTCACCCGGAGCTAGGAATAGTTTGTGTTCCCAGCAGCCACAGTGGGAAGCCACATAAGTAATCCACGGGTCATTGGGTAGATTGCTCAGATATTGCCTCACTAGTGGGGTAAAATTAGCCCTATCCAAAATAAAGGCTACTCTTGTTCCACCTACCAAAACTCAAAAAAAAAAAAAAAAAAAGTATGAGGTACATAATTTCAGTTTTGCAAAATGAAGAGTTCTGGAGATTGGTCGCACAGCACTGTGAGTGTACACAACACTACTGAACAGTTATTAAGATGGTAAATTTTATGTTGTATGTATTTCAGCACAATTAAAAAGTAAAATAGCCCAGTGGTCCTTGGGTGGCTCAGTCAGTTAAACATCTGCCTTCAGCTCAGATCATGATCCCAGGGTTTTGGGACCAAGCCCCACATCAGGCTCCCTGCTCAGTGGGGACTCTGCCTCTCCCTCTCCCTCTGCCTGCCATTCTGCCTATTTGTGCTCACTCTCTGTCAAATAAAAAGTAAATCTTTAAAAAAATAAAAAACAAAAGTAAAGTAGATCACTTGAGAAAAGAAAACCTCAGAAAGACCAGACTGTTTCCAGATAACTCAAGAATATTTATAACACACAGCAGGCAATATTTGAAATGTCTGACATCCAGTAAAAAATTACAAAACATGCAAGAAGAAGGCAAATAACATCCATAATAAAGAGAAAAGGTAATCAAAAGAAACAGACCCTGAATGACACTTATGATAGGACTAGTGGACAAGAACACTAAAACTATATCAACACGTGTTGAAGAACATAGAGGAAAGACTGAGCATGAAATGCAGAGACATGGAAGTTTTTTTTTTAATTTAAATTTATACAGGTGAAAAATACAATATCTGAGATAAAAAATACATTAGGTGAGATTTATGACAGAATAGATACTGCAGAAGAAAAGATTAATGAATCTGAAGACATAGCAATAGAAACTATTCAAAATAAATCACACTGAGAAAATAAACTGAAAGAAAAACAGTATCAGTGAGCTGTGAGACAACTTCAAATGGCCTATTATAAGTGTATTTGGAATCCATAAAGTGGGAATGAGAAGAAAACTATTTGGAGAAATATTAGCCAAAATCTAAAAAAATTGATCAAAGTGAAAAATCCACTGACTCAAATTCAACAGATGCTCAAAAAAAATGAAAAAAAATTCCTTGCATAAACACCAAAGTGAAAATTTAAAAAAACATAATGAGACAATCTAGGGGCACCTGGGTGGCTTAGTCATTAAGTGTCTGCCTTCAGCTCAGGTCATGATCCCAGAGTCCCGGGATCGAGCCCTGCATCGGGCTCCCTGCTCAGTGGGAAGCCTGCTTATCCCTCTCCCTCTCTCCCCCTGCTTGTGTTCCCTCTTTAGCTGTGTTTCTGTCAAATAAATGAATAAAATCTTGGAAAAAAAAAAAGGAAAGAAAATCTTAAAAGTATTCCTGTGAAAACAAATCACATACTTAGGAACAAAGACAAAAAGGACAGCAAACTTCTTGTTGGAAATGATGCAAGACCAAAGGCAGCGGAGCATCTTATATCTGGAAAAAATATCTTTCACACACAAGGATAAAATACTTTTATGGACATAGAAGAACCAAGAGAATTTATTGTCAGCAGACCTGCACTACAGCAAATGTTAATGGAAGTTCTTCAGTTAGATGAACAATATACCAGTGTGAAGTCTTGATTAATATAAAGGAATACAACCTCAGATATGGTAAATACATGAATAAATACAAAAGCCTTTTTTTCTTATTTCAAAAATATTTTTAAAAGATAATGACTATTGAAGGAAAAAAATAATAAATGTTTCTGGAGTTTAAAGTGTATGTAAGAGTAATTGCACAAAGGCCAAGAAGAGGCAATGCAATAGTCTGTTCTAAGATTCTCCTATAATATGTGAGGTGGTTAATATTACTTGACGATAGATGAGGATAAGTCAAGGATGTATACTATGAACACTAAAAGAAAAAAGCAAGAGTTACTACTCATAAGCCAACAAAGGAGATAAAGTGGAATCAGGAAAAATGTTTAATTCAAGGCAGGCAGAAAAAGGTTAATGAGAGAACAAAAAGCAATTGAGGGGCGCCTGGATGTCTCAATCAGTTAAGTGTCTGCCTTTGGCTCAGGTCGTGATCTCAGGGTCCTGGGATCAAGCCCCACATCAGGCTCCCTGCTCACTGGGGAGTCTGCTTCTCCTCCCTCTGCACTTCCTCACTGCCCCCCAAAATAAATAAATAACATCTTTTTTTTTCTTTTTACAAAAGCCACTGGATAAATAGAGAATAAATAGTAAAATGGCAGATTTAACCAACCATATTAATAATAGCACCATAGATAAATGGTCTAAACCAGACTATCTGATAGACCTTCTTGTGATGATGGAATGTTCTTTATATGTGCTTTCTAATACCTAGTCACATGTGGCTACTGAGCACTTAAAATATGGCTCATGAGCTGAATTTTAAATTTTATTAAAATTTAATTAATTTAAATTAAAATACCCACATGTGGTTAGTGGCCTATCAGAGAGCATAATTCTAAATACTTCATTGAAGAGGCAGAAAAGATAGTGCCTTCCTGGTCTTATGATGACTATGACTCAAGACTCAACCCCAAAGAGGGCCAAGGTTGTGGGGTGATGGTTCAACTGTCAAGGGAGTTAGGGAGGACAGTAAGATGGGAAGGAGGGGAATCCTGTCCACCCAGAATCTTGTGCTTTCTCTGTTGATTCTCTTGAACTTCTAACAACAAATTGCGCCTCTGAGCTGCATAGGTCTTGTTAAAATCACGATATGTTTTTTCCTTCCGAATTGACAAAAGGAAAACTTCAAGTAAGTGATGTTTCTTAAGACATACCAAAGAAGAACCAATTGGAAATGCTGACCCTTGCAGAAGCCCACCAAATCTCCCATCCAGGACAAGCTGCCTCCCGTTGCCATGACAACATTCGCTCTCAGCAGGTGTGGAGGTGCTTGATCTGGCTTCACTCTGTTGTGTGTTAGGAGACTGGAAGGGCTTCATCAACTCAGCCCTGAAGGTGGGAGTTTCCTGGGTGAGGTTTGAAATTTGAAAGAAGGGGAAGGGAAGGAGACGACAGAAAGGTTTTGTGTGAAAGAAGGCACCAGGGGCCCTGAGCTACATGATCTGTGAAAGAAGTTAGAGCAAGTCTCTAGGACAATTTGAAAACAGATGGTTTTCCTGAAATCCCCAGTGCGTTTCCATGGCAACCTCTCAGCTGACTGTCAGTTACTGTAAAGTGTTCTCCCCTCTGTGTGGACAGAATCTTGGTGTCAGTTGGAGGGAGGGGACCCAAGACAGAATAAATCAGACTTGTCTTAGAAGGGAGAACACAAAATTTGGGTTAGCTGTTCGGGCCTCAGGAAGATTCTCCTGAGCATCAGACCTCAGGTCACCAGGGGGGATGTCGGCAGTCACCTCCTCTCGTGATCTTTATGGGGATGAGGGCAGCAGTATTTTTGGTTGGAATGGCAGTGGCCACTTCCTTCCTGCTTCCAGGTCTTGATAACTTGAGGACACTTGCCAATCTATAATTTATTCATTTGATAAAATATTTATAGATCAGATATTTACCTAGCATCGGATTCTACAAAAAGCGTCCATCATGCTGGCGAAATGCATGCCATTGTGATGGATGTCAGTTGCTTCCATTTCCTAGGGTAGATTTGTAGCAAACAAAGCCTAATAGTTCTAATCCTCCAAATGGCCAGTTGCTTCCTCTCATCCACATTCTTGTTGTGTGGGTGCAGTGCTTCGGGCATTGTGTTAGGTGTTGAACTTTGGAAGAGGAATGAAATGGGGCGAAATGTCGGCCCTCAGGTGGCTTATGGTCTGAGTGGGATGATGAGCATTGGCATGACGAGAATAAATAATGCAAGGAGGCACATGCTCCAAATCAGGGATGTGGACAGTGAGCGCCATAGGAACCCAAAAGAGCAGGTTTTCTTCCAGGGCTGGGGGGATCCGGGAGAGGTTCAGGGGTGGCATAGGGCTTGAACTGGGTTTGATTGCAGGCCAGGGCTGGGGTCACGGAGGATCTTGAAAATGAGCGAGGAGAGTAGCGGGAGAACTATTGAGACAGGAGTGAAGGCGGATGGTTGGTCAAGGAAAGGAGCAGACTTACCTGAGGAGAGTGGGGAAGAAGATTGACAAGGGAGAATTGGGGGCTCAGGTTGTCGGGGTTCTGAAGGGTGTAGCAGAGTTAGACCTCATGTAGGCAGTGGGGGAACATCAAAGGTTTTAGAGCAAAGGGGCTGCTGTTTGCCAAGTCATGCTGTGGGATTCTTAATCTGGGAGCCCTGTGTACGATGGTTTGAAGGAGGGAAGAAAGAGGCAGAAAGATTGGGTAGGAAACTGCTTCAGGAGTTAGGATGGAGGTTGTGGGAATAGATGAAAAGAGATGAGTGGACGCATGAATCCAATGGATGGAGCCCAGAAATCCTGAGAAAGAATAGATTCTAGCTGATAGGATGTAGCAAAGGAGGCAGAGGAAAATGTAAGGTTGGACTTGGGTCAGTAGGAAAGGAGTTTATACCTTTTAAAGAAGTGATGCTCACCAAACCTTATGGAGTTTTTTTCCTTGTTTGTTTTAAAGATTTTATTTATTTGTTTGACAGAGAGACACAAGGAGAGAGGGAACACAAGAAGGGGAGTGGGAGAGGGAGAAGCAGGCTTCTCGTGGAGCAGGTAGCCCCATGGGGGGCTCGATCCCAGGACCCTGGGATCATGACCTGAGCCAAAGGCAGACACTTAACAAGTGAGCCACCCAAGTACCCCTACCAAGCCCTAAGTTAATCAAAAAGAGGAAAAACCTCGCTCTTAAGTAGCTCACAACATAGTAGGAAAAGACAAGTGTGATTACAGGCTCTAGGACAGAAGCATGTATAAAGTAGAGTGAGGGGCTCACAGAAAGGAAGGACAGGGGTGTCTTCACCAGAGATGGTCTTGAGCTCAATGTTGAGGGGGGCGTTTGAGGAAGAAGCACAAGTCATATTTGACTTCAGTGCATTTTGAGGGGAAGCAGAAGCTGTAAGTGGGAAGCATCCATTCACAGATTCATTGTTACGAATCTCCCACACAAAGCAGGAACTCTAGGAAAAAAGCGGTGAATAAGGCTCTATCCCTACCTTCAAGGAGCTGTCCATCTAGTGGAGGGGGGGGGGAAGACTGTTCATTCCAACATCTGGATTTCCTGTGTTCAGACCCCCTTTCTCACCAGGTGCTGCTGTGGGTGCCGGGAATGCAGGAAAAGAACAGAATGGACTAAATTCCCCCTCCTTATGGAGCCTCATTCTGGTAAAGAACTTACTCAAAAAACAAGCAGAATTAGACTAAGTCATGAAGGACAGGTTCAAGGAAAGCAAAGAGAAAAGAGCAGAGTTCTGGTGGGGCCATCACTGAGAGGCCTGTGCTGTCGGCAAGTGAGAGGTGAATGGCAGTCCCGTTAAACAGAAGTTGGAGATGGCGGTTGGGAGCGAGGGTCAGGAGGGACTGCAGAATGAATGCAGATATCTGTGTGTGCCTCGTTATGAGGAGGTGACTCGCTTTCACCAGGGTTGCATCAGGGAGACACCTTTGTAGTTGGGCCTGCTGAAACCAGGCATGGGCTAGCCGCTGTGTTCCGTGCCCACCAGGACAAGTGCTGGTTTATGGAATGCTGATGGAAACCAGCAAAGAGGGCCCACCTGCCAAGAAGTGTCCCTGGCACCAACACCCAGATCCTGTCACACAGGGCCAAGGCTTATTTCCTGAGTGGTCTCTGGAGAGGGAGTAGTATTACGGGTTGAATTGTTTCCCCATAATTTTCTAGGTTGAAGTCCTGACCCCGAGTGCCACAGGGCCTGACTGCATTTGAGATGGGGTCTTTAGAAGGTTACCAAATTAAAATGAAGTCATTATGGTGAGCCCTCATCAAGTAGAACGGGTGTCCTTATAAAAAGAGGAAATTTGGACACGTGTGCACACACGCGCACACAGACACACGCACACGGAGAATGCCATGTGAGGATGAAAGCTGAGATGGAGACAGATGTTTCTCTAAACTAATGAAAAGCGAAGATGGCTGGCAAACCACTGGAAGCTAGGGGAAGATCATGGAACACCGTGTCCCTTGGTGTCCTCAGCAGAACCAATCCTGCCAACGCCTTGATTTTGGGTGTCTAGCCTCCAGAGCTGTGAGACTGTATGTTTCTGTTGGCGAAGCCCCCTCAACCCCACCCCAAGGCTGTGGTACTTGTAAGGAGCCCCAGCATGCAAATACAGTGGGTCAGTAACTCTGAGGTATTCAAATCAGGAGCCCCTGAGGCCTGTTCCCACCGCTGACCTGTGCCGCCATCACTGTGAGGTCCCATCCCTGATGTTGTACATCTCAGTCAGAAGTTTGTGACTGGCCCTCAGCTCCTTCAGAGAACTGGCCAACGGGTGTTCGCCTTTGCCGGCTCTACTTTCTGGAGGATTCTCATTACTGAAAGCGAAAGAACTCAGGATGTGCTCTGCCAGAGAAGTGTTAGATTTGTGAGGAGGTCAGTTAAAAAAAAAAAATCGGTGTATGTTCCTGGTGGTGTTTGTTAGGATTTATAAGGGGATTTAGCATTTTAATGAGCTGTGAGGGTTTTCACTTAAATTCCTGGCATGGAGGGCAGAGACTCATCTCTGATTATCATCAGTAGCAGCTGACTTTGCTGGGGCTGAGGGGCAAGGAAGTCATGGAAACAGAGATTAGTTAAGCAGATCCTCTGGGTAAAGTGCGGATCGATAACCTGTTGTTAGAGCTTTGGCAAAGCTTAGCTCTGAGGAGTTGATCTCCTGTAGAGACTAACAAGAGGTCTGGGGTTCTGTTGATCACCCCCCACCACTATTGTCTGGCTTCTTCAGTAGATCACCAGCTTGCCCGGGATTCCCTGTCATCCTCCAGAATCCTCCAGAATGTCTCCACTTGCTCCTCACAGGGCTGCTCTCATTAACCCAGTCTCTTGGGAATGGGGCTTATTGACCCCCATCTGCTGACTCAACTATTTTCTCTGGTTTACTGTGTTCTCTGGTTTTTTGAAGTCTCAGAAGTAGCCAAACGAACATCATACCCAAGATTTTCTTGCCATATCAACTATTATGCACTGCAAAAATGTTTGAAGCTGATGGCCATATCTTTCTTTTTAAAAAGTAAAAGATTTGCAGGTGCCTGGGTGGCTCAGTGGGTTAAGCCTCTGCCTTTGGCTCAGGTCATGATCCCAGGGTCCTGGGAGCGGGGCCCGCATCGGGCTCTCTGCTCAGCGGGGAGCCTGCTTCTTCCTCTCTCGCTGGCTGCCTCTCTGCCTACTTGTGATCTCTCTGTAAAAAAAAAAAAAAAAAAAAAAATTGCATCCGATTAGTATTTTTTATTTGTCAGAACTTTGCTGCCCTGAAGTTTATATGTGTGCTTAGGCTGTGCCTGGTGCCAGGCTAAGGACAGTATGTTAATTGTGTTCGGTCTTCACAAAATCTATGAGAGGGAGATACTAACACATCATCATTTTCCAGAGGAGGCTCTACGGGGTAATTGACTTCACCATGGTCATTTAGCCGGTACATGATGGTGCTAGGGTATTTACCCAGCACTCTGGCCCCGGAGTCTGTGCTCTTAACTGCCGCATGGCATAATGACCAGTTGAGTTTGCATGATAGTGCTGGTGGTATAAAGGACCTTGGGATGAGTCCCCGCCCTCGAGCTCCAGAGAGTTGCAGTAGGACTTGAGGGGTATGGAGCAGAACAAATGCACCAGGCTCTGGGAACCCAAAATGAGGAGTTTGCCCAGGGTTGGGTTCTGGAAAGGCCGTCTGAAGGCAGTGGTGGCTAGGACCTAAAGGACTCCTCCACAGAGGAATTATGCAGATGAAGGTGTGGAGGCTTGAGACATCGAGATTGGGGGTGAGCATCAGCTCAGTGTAACTGGGGTGGAAGGCAAAGCGATGGGAGAGAAGGGGAGGGGCAGGATGGGGAAGGTGTCTCACATGACACAGTAAGAAATTTGGATTTCCCCCTCTGGGGGACAAGGTGCCACTGAAGGGTTTTGAGAACAAGAGTGAAATGTTTGGTTTCATTTTGTAGAAAGATCAGTGCGGTGGTTCTGTGGAAGATGGTCTGCGGGGGCAGGAGTACAGACAAGTACAGATGAGAGACGAGGAGGAAGGTGTTGTGTGAGTCCAGATGAGACGTGGTAAGGGCTTCAAGTAGGAAAAGAGTGTGGGGTTGGTGAGATTTCTGAGCTTGACAGGTCATGCATATTGAGTGGATGTGGACTTGAGGAGCAGGAAGTCTTACTCAACACCAAGTGCGTAATATGTGCAAGACATAGATCAAATGTATGACATGTTTTAAATCCGTTACTCCCACAAGAACCCTAGCGGTTCTACAGATGAGGAAGGTGATGCACGGGAAGGCTGAGTTCTTGGCCTGAGGGCACTCTCACGGCCAGCAAGAGACAGACTGGGACTCAGGTCAGTATTCTGGCTCTGTCATCTGCTGTCTTCATCTCCGTGCTGCACCACTCCTGAGTGAGCCTGGGAGGTAGGGGAAGGCGTCCTGATGACCCACGACCCCCACGGCCGGATGGCCAAATGGATCAGGTGGTGCCATTGACCAAAGACTCCAGAAGGGGGCAGTGACGGACGGACGCTGGGCTCCGTGGCACAGGGATTTAGTGTGACATGCCTGTGGAGCTCCTAGTGGAGGCATCCCGCTCTTGCCCTTCCTCCCGGAGCCTCTCCTCACTGAGCCATGGGCCTTAAATCATTACACAGCTTTACATTTACATGACAGGTTAATAGGAAAAAAAAATTGATGGAACAAGGTCTAAAATCTCTCATAAGCTGATGTGATTTCTCTCTGTTTCCAGTCTACTGACTGGTTGGCAGATTAAAATGTGAAGATTTGACAAAAAAATAATGTAGCCGTGCCAGCCTTCAGTGTCTCAGGCATAAAATTAAGTTTAACATTGTATTATGCATTTGAAGACTTGTCATCATGAGGCTGGCCAGACAAATATGATTTAGAGGGTTAGGTTTTGAGAAATGAGTAGGAGAAATAAAATGTGGAATAAAATAATAGTAGAGATGACACATTAGAAAAATGTATCTGATGGTGTTAAGCAGTTCTTTTTGATCACATTGTTTAATATTGCCTCCCTTTTTTGCCTGTTTGATCAAGGGACTCTGATGAGTTGGACTGGTTCTCCTGCTGAAATCTGGAAACTCAGTGACCCCTCTCTCTGTCCTCTGCCACTCCTTTACATCTCTTTCACCTCTCCAGATTCTGTCGACATCTACTAGGTTTCTCCTTTCTTGGGCCTTCAGTCTATGCAAACCCCATCCCCACCCCAGTTTTTCTTGTGAGCTACATGCTCAGTCTGGCTGTGGACCGATTTCCAAGCTGTGAAGTTGGAACTGAGATCTGGTTCTTTCCCTTCAGTCTACCTGAGTGTACCCCTTACTCAAGACACTCAGATCCTTCTGTTTTCATCCCAGTCTCCGTCCATGGTAGGGTTTGGGTGTCTTACCCCTACTGCGCCTCTCTGCAAAGCCTCTTATAAGGGCATCTGCTCAGTTTTGTGCCCTGGCCTTCGAGGCTTGTCATTTCCATCAATGTAGAAAGTGAAATATAGGTCAGCCTCACAGAGCCCAGTGCTAAAAATAAAAGCTTCATCCCCAGGCTCTTCGGGTTTGTACATTGACAAGGGATTCCCCTCTTCCTGCCAACCCCACTTCTAAATTACGTCTTAGAGCCTAGTTGATGCTACTGCTCTCCATGTGAGAGGGAACCTGAAGATAGTGCTCCCTTAGCTGGCTGCACTCCAAAAATGTGCAGTTGGCCTGAGTGGAAGTCGTAGGTAGAAGCACTGAGCAGGCTTCCTCGCCATTGTGGGGGGAGGAGTGCTGGTCGCTCCAGTCCCATCTTCCATGAGGGTGGGTCTGCCCTGGAGCCCAGAAGCGGCCTCTCCCTCCGCGGACCACCCAGCACGCCTAGGCAGGAGCAGTCAAGCCACCAGGCATTCCAGTGGAATTCCCCAAAATTTTGCAGAAAGGACCTGTGATCTCACCTTTCTCATTCCTAGTCCTTGCCTTGAGCTCAGAAGATTCAGCCCCTTTTCTATGACATCAGCATCCAAAAAAGTGAAAAGCAGAGCCTTGCGATTTATTTTCAGTAACTGCACATTTCTTTCCCCCTGAACTCTTGTTCATTCTCTCCCTCCTCCTCCTCCTCTCTCCTCCTATTCTGATTTTTCTGCCTAAGTCCTTTTGCCTTTGTCCATCTTGCCCTTCTAAATCCTGTGAAACTAGGAGACATGACATTTTCTCCACATGAAAAGCCCAGGGCCTCTGAGAGTCTGAATAGATGCATCAGGCCTGCCCCCATTCTCAAGTCTCATTTTTCAGGCTTGTCTGTGCTTAACTGGGAACCACATTCCCCACGAGAGGATCCAAAGGAGCAAGGATGCCTTGCCATTTGGGCTTTCCATAAACCATCTCCGCAGTGCCCTGCAGACCTCCCAGCCAGCTTCCGTGCCTTCCACCTGCAGCTGGGAGTGACACTGCCTTTCTTTTGTTTTGTTTTGTTTTTGGTCAAAGCTGGCAGGCCCCACTGGAGACATTTTCCCAGGGCTTCAAGGAAACGGAATATACCCAGTTTTGTCTTCTAATTCCCCCCGGGTCGGATTTTGTGAGAGATTTCCGTCAGGGCGGCGTGCGCTGGTGGCTTCAGCTCTAACCAGGAGTGAGGGAAAGGAGCAAGGCCGCCAACAGGGGCCAGGCTACTCTGAATGCCTCTCACACGCATGTGCTGGGTCCCACAGAAATGTGACGGTTATGTGGCTTTCTGAAGCTATACTCCAGGCCAGAGTAATTGATTTCCTCGAGAGTCGAGGAGGGCTCAGATGCATGACCCTCAATGGAGCCTTCTCTGCGGGCCAAGAAAAGCCAGCCCTCTGAGGGTCCAGGAAGCAAGCACCCGCTCCCGCTGCAGGGGGCCGTCCTCTTGAGGAGCCCCAGGGCGCACTGCTTCGTGGATTTGAACTCAGCCCTTCCATCAGCTTCCTTTGTGCCCTTGGCCTCTCTGCATCCCATGTCTTCATCTGTCAGAAGGGAGAGTTGGAGGGGAACAGCACCACTCAGCCCCAGCTGCCCAGGAGAACCTCTGGGAGCCTTTAACTACACCGGCCTCCTCATATCACTGATTCATTTGCTCGCAGGTGAGGAGGCCTCGTTGGGTAGCCTTTGAAGCTTCCCAGCTGATTCTCCTGTGCAGCCAGGCCTGAGAAGTGCTACCGGGAGCAGTGTCTCTCACACTGGACGGGGCTCATGAGTCACGTGGGGTCTGGTTCTGTGCCCGCTCAGATTCTGCAGCTTCCAGGGGGGGCCACAGGTCCTGCCCCTGTAGCAGGCTCCTGGGTGAGGCGGCTGGTACTCCTCCTTCCCCCCTCCCCTGGTAGAGGCCACAGTCCTCCAAAAGTTCTCTGCCTCTCTGATAGCATAGGGTTCCTTAATTTTTCAGTGGGGAGAGAGCAGGGAATAAGTGAAAGACACATTTTGATGGTAGTGGGGATGAGTTCCCTTTTGTCACTGGGACAAAGGGACGTCATCTTTGGGAAAATGTGATTCAGTATTTGGGGATAGGGTTCAGTCATATCCATTTTCAACATTGGAGCGGGTGTACGTAGTGAGGGAAAAGAAGGCAGGTGGCTCTGTGCTTGTGCGTGCGCACGCACGTGTGTGTGTGTGTGTGTGTGTGTGTGAAAGAGTGAGCGCACACATACGAGAGAGATATGTAGGACTGCTCACAGGGTAAATATTCTGTGTTGAAAGAATCTTAGGGATTGGGAAGATTAAAGGGCAACAAATTTGTAAGCTTCTCGCAGTTCAGTTATGGTGACGAGATGAGAAGAGGCAGTTTACATTCAGCTGGGATTTAAGGTGAAGCTCTTGCTTCCCAGAACAATGGAAGGGCCAGAAGATTCCATCTCCTCAGCCCTGTTTTTCCTGTGCTAAGCAGTCATTTGCTGCAATTATTTTTGAATTATAGTGACAGCTTTTGGTTTAGGCAGAGCTTCAAATCATTTGAACCTAGGAGCAGAAATAAAATTACACCTTTCTTGGTCAGAACATTTCAGCTGGCTGCTTTTAAAAGGCGCTCTCCTTCCCACCTCTCCCACCTCCATGCCCCTCCAGGCCCCTCCGGCCTTGCCGTGAGCCACAGGCAGCGTCCTGGAGTCACAAGATGCTGCCTGACTTCTGCACAGTGACATACATATTTTAAGGTCAAAGTCAGTCTTAGAGATGGTGCCTTCCGTCCTGCCTTCTGTTTCTCCAAATCTTTATAGAACTACCAGTTTCCTTCCATGAACAAATTCTCTGGGTTTAAAATTACATTGAATTGAGATTAAATACTTCAGACCTGTGGTAGGGATCCCACATAATTATGGGGATTTCTTTTGCTTTAGAACAGGTCTCTAACAGAGCCATATTTCTGGCTAAAATCCACAGTCCAGGATTTTGTGGCTGTCCTACTTTCAGGGGTCCCTCCAACTTGTGGGAGAAGAATGCTTCTCTAGGGAAGACATTTTCCAATTAAGAGAAAAAGTGGGCATTAGCCAGGCAGAGGGAACACAGTAGTGAGAGAACATGTGATCTCAGCAAACTGAAAATAGTTTGGATAGTTTTTATGGGAACCAAGCAATCAATAATGAGATTTCTCCTGGGTAGTATGGTCTTTCATGTGGTATGAGTGATTTTCTGACCCATTGTGGCACGATGGGTATTCTCAATTATTCTCTCTGAAAGAGTCAGGGGATTTGCCTCCTGTCCTAAGCCCCAGTGCGATGACTCTGCAGAGTTAGGCATTCATCAATGGCTCCGGCTCGATGGGACGTGTGGTTACGTTAGCCTAGTGCTCTGTCCAACAAAGAAAGCTAACATACACTCCTCCTGCTGTTTGCCGTGACCTTCAAATTTGGGATTTGCCGAGATAGTCCTTTGTAGCCAAGTTTTTGTAGAGATGACAAAGTCAGTGGGTTGCAAACAGCATTTTAAGAAACGAAATAGAAGAGAATAGGAAATCATAATACATTACACAAGTAAGGGCGAGTAGTATTTACTGAAACCTTGCGTGTGTGCTTGATGTGAATGCCTTTTTAAGTGCTTTGGAATGTATACTTGTAGGCTCAGGAGACAAAGATGTTTCACCTTGTGTTCTAATATTAATTGATTTGTAGCGGTTGGCTAGCATACTGTATTGAAAACAGTTCAGTGGCACTGTCTACACTCAGAGGGAAAGTGCCATCATGGGTTAGCAATATTTAATGTGGACTGAGAGGCATCAGGAGCATGGGGTCACTGTCTGTGTATTTGCTATCCCTGTGGAACACACTGTGTAAGCAATCAAAGTAGCTACCAGCAGGGAAATTATGGGGCCTGGTCATGGTTGAATGGGCGGGCAAGCTGGGTTTTCCCGGGTGTGCCTAACCCCAGGAGATGGGAAATATGCATATGAGTGTTTGTGTTTGTATATACACACATAGACACACATGCTTTATTATGGTTTTTCCATTAACAAGAAACCTCATTATAATAAAAAGCATAAATAGTTATCATTTGCTAATGAGATAGTTTAAATGAGATTTTGACCTATTAAATTTTTTTTTAAGATTTCATTTATTTGTTTGACAGACACACAGCTAGAGAGGGAACAGAAGTAGGGGGATTGGGAGAGAGAGAAGCAGGCTTCCCACGGAGCAGGGAGCCTGATGTGGGCTGGATCCCTGAGTCACCAGGCACCCTGGTTTTTGTTTTTTATTTTTATTTTTTTTAAGACTTTATTTATTTACTTGAGAGAGAGAGAGAGAGAGAGAGAGAGAGTATCAGTGGTATTGAGGGAGTGGCAGAGGGAGAGGAAAAAGTGGACTCCCAGCTGAGCAGGGGACCCAATGTGGGACTTGATCCCAGGACCCCGAGATCATGACCTGAGCCAGAGGCAGATGCTTAACCAACTGAGCCACTCAGGTGCCCCTAAATGATTCCGAAAGATACTTTTTGGCTAATCCAGTTGATTTACTTATAGAAAGTAGAAATTCAAAAGGTTTATTACTTGGTTAACCCTTGTGCTCTGAGACAAACATTCATAACTTGAAAATTGCACATAGAGACAAATTACCTCCCTTACGGATGCTCATAGATCTGGTTTTTCTCAGTCCTGTGAGACCCAAAAATGTTGTGGGATAGAACAGAAATATTCAAAGCAATACTAATAATTAGGCCCAAAGTAAAAGTCCCCATGAAGAGTACAATGCAAGCACTGAGTCCTTAACCCATTGTTTACCTGCTTATGCCTTTATTCCACAGCTATTTACTGCAGACTTACTACATGCTTTTAAATTTAAGTTTAAATCATCAATAGGCAATGACATTTACACTGCTCTTTGCTAAGCAGTTGAGATACAAGGGAAAACAAAAACAGACCTGCCCCCTGTTCCCAGGATGGGTGAAGACCAGCGCAGGAGGCACACTGCTGCAGAGGTGAGGGGGTGTGTGTGGTGGGAGGGCAGAGCAGAGCACAGGGACCGGGCCTGCTGTACACCCGGGCCTGGGGTGCAGGCACCTCTTACCGCAGCTGAGGAGCTCTGGGGCCCACATCTACTTTGGTATTTGCTACAGAGCTTTAGAGGAGCCCCTACCACAGAGCCCTGGCATGTAGCATGGGCTTCCGGACCTCCCGGCCTGTCTGCCCCACAGCCCTCGCCATCAGAGCGTCTCCTCTTCACCTGCAATGCTTTTTCTCAAAACAGACTTACTTAACAGCCTTTCGATTTCACAACTTTTTTGCTACAAGCAGCTCTCTGGCAGTGGGCAGAAATAAAGCTGTATTCTCTGAGACTCAGGGGGCTCTTCATGACTTCCCTGGATCTTTAAAACATTTTTCTGGAAGTAATTTTATTGGCCCCGTGAACACTCTAACCCATTGTGCCCATCACATTTTTAATCTTCACAAGGTGTGCTTGTTTGCTTCCGATTTCAAATGTCTTCTTATCACCTTTTGTATATATGAACCAGTAATTTTTAAAAGATTTTATTTATTTATTTGAGACAGAGACAGAGAGAGCACAAGGAAGGGCAGAGGGACAAGCAGACTCCCTGCCGAGCAGGGAGCCTGATGCGGGGCTGGATCCCAGGACCCTGAGATCATGAGCTGACCCAAAGGCAGGTGCTTAACCGACTGACCACCCAGGTGCCGCCTGAACCAGTAATTTTTAAGCAGACATGCTGGATATAGTATTTCCTCATGTGTCACTCCCTTAGATTGTTAGTGTTTCTTCCTGTCGCTGTGCACACACCTGCCTTTAAACCCAGAGAATGGAGGGACGCCATAGCAATGAAAGCAAACATTTTTGTGGGCTGACTGTGTGCTGTCCACTGAGCCGCGTTACCTTATGGACTATTTTCTGAAACCCTCCCCGCGACTATGTGAGGCAAGTCCTCTTATGATTCCACTGACAGGCAAGGAAACCAAGGCTGGGGGGAGTCACTCCCCACACTCACGCAGCCCATCAGTGCAGAACTGGGATTCGAACCCAGGCAGTCTGATTCCAGAGTCCTTCCTCTCAAGCCATTCTACTTGTTGCCTGCCTAAATAAAGATTAAAAGTGTGCTTAGGAGCTAAAGCCTAAAGTCGTTTTAGATGAACAACTCCCAAATCAGCACGAGGCTAAAATGGACAGTTTGAAACAGCACATCAGGCCACTGTTTAATGAGTGGTCCGACCGTGGTTCCTCATGTCGTAACCTCGCTGCCCTCCTGTAAACACAGGTTTGTGGCACAGTCGGGTGACTTAGAATGACACTGTATCATGTTGGCATTTGGGGCTTTTGCTCAGAGTCTAGCGTCACCATGAGCCTTGTGCCCAGTGAAGTAGCTGTCTGGTTTTGTAATATGAAGATACTCAGCAGTTTCTAAGAATTTTTATTTACCTTTGTGTTCTTTTTTTTTTTTTAAAGATTTTATTTATTTGAGAGAGAGAGAGAAAGAGAACACAAGCAGGCTCCCCATTGAGCAGGAAGCCGCATGCAGGACTTAATCCCAGGACTCCGGGATCATGAGCTGAGCCAAAGGCAGGTGCTTAACTGACTACCAGGCGCCTCTGCTTTTCTTTTTCTGTACATGCTTTATTTCCTTAGGCAGAAGGTAAGCTTCTTGAGAAGTGTCCTTCAATGACACACACACATTGTAGTGAGCGATACTTACTGGTGATGGTGCTAATCATGACAGAAGTCACTGCTGTCCCTTTCTGCCCTCTGCCGCTGGGGAGTGGTGTTCACTGAACACCTGACCCACAACCCACTGCTCAGCCCACTTCTGCAGTCTAAGGATAAACTTAGCACACTGAGTTCTTTCTGTTTCTTCCCATTTTGTTTTCCTCCTCCTCTAACCTCTGTAAATTCACTTGTAGCATTTCTTGGGTCTTAGGGTTGTTTGGGACCCTCTGTAGCAGTGTTCATAGTATAATATATCCAACCGGTTTGCAGATGCAGTAACATCTTTTTGGTGCCACGTTGCTGGGATAATAAAGATGCCTTGCACCTTTGTTTGCTCATGTACCCCAGGGAATGCAGTGTGTGTGTTAATTCTCAGCCAGGCAGATGTTAAAAATAAATGTTGTTACCTATTGATGATGATTTAAACCTAAATTTAAAATCCTGGCATCCTTGGCCTGGCAAAGCAGAAATGATCACAGCTGAATCTGAATCTGAGGACTCAGCCAGTTGTTTTCCATCCCTCGCTGAAGGCTCCCCAAAAGAGTGGAATAATGATGATTCATCTTCGTGCCCTCTCACCTCCATGCCTCTCCATGCCAGGTGCTTGCTGAGTCAAATTAGCCTTTAAATACGAGCCTGGGGAGGCCTGGGTGGCTCAGTCCTTTAGTGTCTGCCTTCAGCTCAGGTCATGGTACTGGAGTCCCGGGGACCGAACCCCACATCGGGCTCCCTACCTGCTTCTCTGTCTCTCACTCCCCCTGTTTGTGTTCTCTCTCTTGCAGTGTTTTTCTCTGTCAAATAGATAAATAAATCTTAAAAAAATAATAATAAAATAAAATAAATCTGAGCCTGGCCGATTCTCGCAAAAGCAAGTGTTTTTCTTTTGGTTCCTGGAAAGTGAATGGGTCTTTCTCATCCTTTCTCTTCCCCTAGTTTGATTCTGTCTAAGTTTTGTTCCCCATTTAAGACTTTGGAAACTAAATCCTTCTCTTTTAGGTTAAAATGGGCTCAAGAAACTCATTAAATTCTTCCCAGCCCTAATCCTTTGCTTCTTTGGTGGGACTGCTCCTTCACACAGTAACATGAGCAAAATCTCCCACTCAAATCCCCAAGTAATTTGTTTTCCCCCAGCGGTAATCTTCCGGCCTTCCACAATTTATTGAATTTGTCCTTTAGGAGACTGGCTCCGTGGTGATCTCAAGTAACAGCTCTTCCTGATTCCACAGGCTTGAACCCAGACCCTTCGGATGGGGGCTGCCTTCCTTGGTTTCCCCACTGCTTCACGCGTTTCCCCCTTCCCCTCAGTGCTTTCTCATTTCCTCCTAGCACCAGTGGCGGGAAGGAGGTGCCGTGGGAAATGCCTTTAAAAGAGAGCTGGGTCCAAAGGCAGTTGGCCAAGTGGCACATTGTTGGCTGGCCTGGTGCCCTGATCATCCATATTTAATGTTCGCAGTTACAGGCGGCGATAACGATAATTGGCATCTATTTGAACTTTTACTGTGTGCCAGCCACGAAGTTAAATACTAGAATAAACTTCTCGTTTAATTTTCACGAAATCCTGGGAGGAAGCTAGTGTGATCACCCCCATTTTATGTAAGAGGAAATTAAGCGAGGTTTGGGGAAGTTAACTAGCTTGTGAGTGGTGGAGCTGAAATGGGGCCGTGGCAGGTCTAGTTCTGAAACCCTCCAGCAGTGGGTGAATGAAACACCCGAGTTAGGGAGTCCACATCTGAATGCTGCTCTAGAATTTGCCAGGCGGTCCTCGACCTTCTCCTTCCCTGAAGTTGTGAATAGCATCATCGACCTTTCAGTGTCATTGTGAAAATATGATTAATGATTATGAAGTGCTTAGCACAGTGCCTGGCACATAGTAGGTACTCAATCTATGGTAAATAGTATAACTATCCTACTTGGATGTTATTAACTCTTCCCCATTTATGTTGTCATATCTTCTTCAAAGATACATTTTCTTCTTGAAATATATTTTAGTCTCTTGCCTCTAACTTGTCAGTCACCTTTTGTTTGTCCAGATTCCCGTAGAACCTGAAAAAAATATATGAAAGAAGGACTTGTATAGAAGGGAAAAATCAATTGTTATAGCCGATACTCTTTTTTTTTAATTTAAGATATAATTTATTTATTTGACAGAGAGAGACGGTGAGAGAGGAAACACAAGCAAGGGGAAGGTGAGCGAGAGTGGGAGAAGCAGGCTTCCCGCTGAGCAGGGAGCCCAGTGCGGGGCTCGGATCCCAGGACCCTGGGATCATGACCTGAGCCGAAGGCAGACGCTTAATGACTGAGCCACCCAGGTGCGCCTACCAATACTCTTAAAAAGGGAGATGTGAATTCCGATTGATCTGAAGAGAGGAAATTCACGTTCAAGTTTGAATTTGAACTTCATGATCCATTGTAGTGGACCAAAATATGTTGTCCTGGTCACAGATGAAAGCCAAAAGGAAAGAAAAAAGGCAGAATGTACATCAGAGAATGAGAGTTCTGTCCAGGAAAGAGATATTTATAGCATCTCGATGCAACAAAAGCACTTTCATCTTAATTCACTGAAAAGTACTCCTCAGCTTCAGAGCTGTAGCCTGGTCATCTGGGCTATCCTTTCTGGATAATTTCCTCTGGTTCTCATTTTCCTGCCATCGGTATTGCTTCCATAATTTTCCAATTCAGATACAATGGAAGCTGCTCTTTCCCCCCATTTTTCTCATGTACTGCTCTGCATGCCTGATTCCAGTTGTCATAGGAACTCGATTCTGGTCTCTCAGCGGGTGGGCAACAGTTTCACAAGGCAGTTCTTACTAATAATGAAAACTCACCCAGCACTCGCAGTCAGGCATAGCCCTATGCCCTCTGTAGGCATTAAGCCGTTTAATTTTCACAATACCCTGAGGAGGGAGGTACTATTACCGTTCCCATTTTGCAAACAACTGAAGCATAGATTTAGTGACTGGCCTAGGGTTAGATGACTGCCAATTGATCCTGCATAGCCTGCATTTAGTGTCTGTCCTCTCAGCCACCGCCCCGTACTGCCTCTTACCGGCTTGTTCCATGCAGTGCTCTCTGATACTTTTGATTCCACTTTATGTTTTATTATTTTATTTTTTTAAATGGTGTCTGGGAGTGGCTTACAAAATGCTTCCATAATCCTAGTGGGCACTGCGATACAAAGTTTGAAAACCCTTGCCTGGACCTTCTCTCTTGTGAGATGGACCCAGCAGGCTGCTTCAGCCAGGTGCCTGAACATTTCTATTAACAAGTCTCTCCCGGTTTTGGGGTTGTGCTCACCCAGCGACTCTGTGCATAGGATTTGGCCCTGCACAGAGGTCTGCCTGCTGGGAAAGAATGCACTGGGTGTGTGGACTTTGAGTACCCCCATGAATCGGTAAACTGTCTCCCTGGTTTCGGCTATGAGGTTGGATAATGAGAATCTGACCCCCAGAAATGGTTTGTGAGAAATGGGGTCACTGGATCAGAGTCAGTGCCAGTGAGGCCGAAGGCCATGCCCTTGAACTCTGACAGAATCTTGGAGGTCCACACTGTGACATCTTTTGTAGGACAGCCTACAAAATTTCACACAGAGGTTCTGATTTCCAACACCCAGCATGGTTTAAACTTCTGTGGCCCTGAGCTCCGTCTGCTCCACGGTCAGAAAGAGCCCGGCACCCTTTTCTTCATCAGGACATTTCCCTGTTGACACACATCTGCGAAAAAAAAAGTTGATGCTACTTTCCCACTTGAGCTCTGTTACGCTGCATGAATAAATGTAGGGCATTTTCTGCAAATAATTGATTGAAATGGGATCCCTTTCCCTCTCAGCCCAGCCGGTCTCCCTCCTAAGATGATATGGGGGTGGGGGGCATGCATTATGCTTCTTGATGATTATGCATTAATTTCTTGAGAACTAGCAAGTGATACCTAAATTTTTCAAGCTTGTTTGGTTATGCTAAAAAATTGATTGCATCTTTTATTTATAAAAATTTCCTTGCTGGAAGTTCAGACAGAGGTTCTGCCAACCAATTGTCTCTCCTAGATTGCAGCTTCCCGGCATGAAGTCTAAAAACACACCTACAGATTTCGGTCTTTGAAAGCTTTTAGGCGAGCAGCCAGATGAAGTCCTGCATTCCAGACACCTGGCCGTAAGCCAACAGACACCTGTACTGACCTCTTCCCACGGTTTTGGGATGAGGCTTGCCAAGGCCTTCCAAGCACCCAGAGAGACCAGTTTCCAGGATTCTAGCCTTCATGATTGCTCTGTCCTAACCAAGGAGCAGCCGGGGACTTTGGGGATCTGGATAAATATAATCATATGAGATAAGTTGTAAGCCTGCCTAGTTTGTATGAGTAGAGGGATAATGTGAGCAAAGAGAAGTACGGGAACCTGGGGCAAAGAGAACTGCACAAAGATCACATTTTGTCTCTTGGAGACTATATTCCCAAGAAATGGTTAATGAACAAAATGAATGTAATTAGCATGTCCGATGAATACAATTAGTGATGTGATTGGAATATTACTTTCCCCTGTCCTCCATTGCCCTTTTATTTTATTTTTATTTTTTTTTATTGTTACTAAAATTTTTTTCCAGTGTTCCAAGATTCATTCCCCATTCCCCACACACAGTGCTCTACACTCTAGGTGTCCCCAGTACCCACCACCAGGCTCTCCCATCCCCCCACCCCCCTCCCTCCAAGTCCCTCAGTTTGTTTCTGTGTCCAAAGTCTCTGTTGTTTCGTCTCCCTCCCTAGATTACCCTAGTTCCCATTTACTTTCCTTCTCCCACTGTCCTCCAGGTTACCCCTCATGCACCGCAAGTAAGTGAAACCATGTGATACTTGACTTTCTCTTCTTGGCTTATTTCACTCAGCATAATC